>JARYGA010037209.1:0-67479 GCA_030545235.1 Helianthus tuberosus
CCATGAAGCTACATCTTCAATATGTAGTAGTATTCATGGTGTGTAATCATGTATTGTATTTTATTTTTCATTTCAACGCTAAAAATAAACAAAGGAAACACAAAGTGTTTTCCCCTTCAAATCAGAATTCTGCGTTGATCTTTTCATGACCATAACTTGGTTATAACTAATTAAAATAATATGGATTTTAATTCTATAGCTAAATTCATTACCGTTGAAAAACCCTTTCATTTGTACCCCCAAACAGTTAAAACAAAACAAGAGCGCAAAATTGGGCAGTTTGTAAAAATCCACGGTTTTGACCTATTTTCGGGTCTCAGATAGAAAGCTTTCCTAGATGAAAATTGTTCACAACATATTATTTTAGTTGACCGGAAATTTTTGTAATTTTTCGTTAACGTTTACTTTTTTTAAAAACATAATTAAAGATCAACACAAAAAGATGTTAAGAAGTTACTTTTCTAAAATAAATTAATCTAATAATAAGTCACCTCCGTGGATTCCGCACACGATGAGGGTGTGACATAAAGAGACTTCTTGAGTTTCAAAACTTGATTAGGTGACGATAAAGTCATACCCAGTGGAGGACTCATGTAAATATCTTCATCAAGATTACCATGCAAGAAAGCATTATTCACATCGATTTATTTGCGTATAAACCCCATTGTCTTTTAATAGCAACAACAACGAGACTTCTAATGGTTGTCATTTTAACAACCGAGTAAAAGTTTCATCGTAATTAATCCTAAGTTTGTGAGTATTCGCTCAAACTACTAATTAGGCTCTACAACACTCAACAATACCATCAACCTTGTATTTGGCTTTATACACTCATTTGCACATGATTGGCTTTATAAAAGTGGGCAAAGTCATGAGTTCCTAAGTTTGATTACTCTTCAAAGCCGCAAATTCCTTATTCATTTCTTCTTGCCAAGCAGGATGCGCAACTACCTTTTATTGAGTAGTAGGCTCTTTGATGGTGTCAAGATTAAGTAGTAGTTGCTGAGAATCCTTATACAGATCAACAATGTTGACACAAGCAGAAACATTACACACGTTTGTGATAGCATGACAACAAAAATGCATAGGATTAGATCATCATAACGAGGAGTAGCTAAAACATTGTTACAAACATAATCCTACAAATATGCAGGTGGAACAACTGGTATGGAAGACTTCCGAACAGGAACATGAGAAGGAGAATGAGAAGAAGAGTGAGGAACACTTGAAGTGTGAGTAGGAGAGAATGAAGAGGAAGCAAAATCTGTAGAAGGAGGATTAATAAGAGAAGAACTAAGAGGGGATGAAGAAGAAGGAATAGACTTAAAGTCATCAAAGGTTTGACAAAGTTGTCCGGTAGTAGGAAAAACATGTGAGCTATCTTGCTTAAGAGACGAGAAAATGTGTTAAAATATAACATCCAAGGAGATCAAAATAGTATTTGTTTGAAGACTATAACGCTTACAACATTCTTCCCAATTTGATATCCCAACAAAAACACAAGGGTTTGCTCTTGCCTTGACCTTGTCTCAGTGATATGACAAAGGCAACTAAAATTTCTTAAATGATCAAATGAGGTTGAAAAAGAAGCTCATGATGAGTTTTTATAGCACTTGCTAGAATTGGAAACTTATGGATTAGATAAGTGGCTCTTAGCACACAATTTCCCCAAAACTTATTAGGAAGTTTTGATTGAAATAATAAAGCTCTTGCGTTTCCCAAAAGATGTTTATGCTTTCTTTCTACCACCCCATTTTGTTGAGGAACACCCAAAAAAGAAGTTTGATGTAAAATCCCTTTACTAAGAAAGTATTCAACTTGTTTATTCCCCATCTCCAATTCAAATGCATTATCTGATGTAATTGTCACGGCCCCCGACCCGGTTTGACCCGTTTCAGGAGCCGAGGGACAGAAATCCCGTGGTATTTATTTAATTGAGTTTAACATCGGAAGTTTATCATCAGGATCCATTGGCCCATTCGTCCAATGGCCCATTCGTAAATGTGCTTTATCACTCGACCCATTGGCCCATTCGTCCAATGGTGTCTGTGATTATGGTCATATCACCCCTTGGCTGCCCCAATGGTGAAGATTATCAAGTAATGTATACAAAACCCCACATACCGGCTGTAATTTGGTGATTACATAAACTTAATCACTGTAATTATAATCTTTGAAAATAAACATGATTTTGAAAGTAATTTGATAAAAAGAGAATGACTCACATTGCAGATTTAACACGGACAGAGTCTAGTCTATGGATTAGCCTTGTTAACCTAATTTAAATAATAATGCACACAAAACTGGGTTAGTAATCAATACAGCATTTACGATAACTCACGAGATCAACCCTCACAATGAATGACAAAGTGCTATGCTTAAACATCCATCGAATTAACGACTAATGACAAAGCATCACCCTAATGTGGGCAGCACTTAAACATCCATTGAGTACATTGATCGATCGGAAAATGAATCGTAATAGCGATCGAGTTATTACCCTGTTTTGCGGCAGCAATTCGGGATTCGTGTGTGTTTTGATAGTATACAGAACGTAACTCAGTGTGTAATTCGAATTTGTTCGTCGTTTTAATTCCAGAAATCAAGTGCCAATGTCTACTATTTATACGTGAAATTGGACTAGCTTACGGACCGTAAGCATCAATCCTTACGGTCCGTAAGCATCAATCCTTACGGTCCGTAAGGATCACAGAATCTTCATAGGGTTGCCACGACTGGGACTAGCCTTGCTGACTTAACTGTTTTGTAAATTCGATTTTTGACAACGAGAATTTAAGATAATCGTCACTAGGGTTTACCCCCCCTGAGTTTTAGGGGCCCTGATCCTGATTCCGATTGTTCTGAAAATTTTAGGGTTTGTGCGGAATCACTTGGGTGTCTTAATTAGAGTTTCCTATTGAACTAAATATAATAATAAATAATAGTTTTAGTGAGAGTTGTTACATTCTCCCCACCTTAATAAAAATCTCGTCCTCGAGATTTATTGGAATAAGTATGGATACTTTCGCTTCATTTCTGATTCCAGCTCCCAAGTGTATTCAGCTCCTCTCTTTGAATCCCACTTGACTTTAACTAGCACTAGTCGTTTGTGCTTGAGAAACTTCACTTTTCTGTCTTCTATCTGAAGAGGTTTCTCAACAAATTTTAACTTTTCGTTTACCTCTATGTCTTGAAGAGGTACTACCAGAGATTC
Source organism: Helianthus tuberosus (assembly GCA_030545235.1). NCBI lineage: Eukaryota > Viridiplantae > Streptophyta > Magnoliopsida > Asterales > Asteraceae > Helianthus > Helianthus tuberosus. The sequence continues at coordinate 3,215 of JARYGA010037209.1, forward strand.
GTCTGCTAGACATTTCTTGAGATTGGATACATGAAATACGTCATGTACTCCAGCTAACTCTTCTGGTAGTTGTAAACGATAAGCTACTGGTCCTATACGTTGGATCACTGGAAATGGTCCTACATACCTTGGACTTAGCTTTCCTTTATTACCGAATCTAACAACTCCTTTCCAAGGGGAAACTTTCAACAGTACTCTGTCTCCAACTTGGAATTCTAACGGCTTGCATCTATTGTCTGCATAACTCTTTTGACGATATCTAGCCGTCTTCAGTCTTTCCTTGATTTGTGTGATCTTATCAGTCGTCTCTTGCACAATCTCCGGACCTGATAATTGATTTTCTCCTATTTCTGCCCAACAAACTGGAGTTCTGCACTTTCTTCCATACAGTGCTTCAAATGGGGCAGTTTCAATACTTGAATGATAACTATTGTTATAGGAGAATTCAATTAATGGTAAATGATCGTCCCAATTTCCAACAAAATCTATTACACATGCTTGGAGCATGTCTTCTAGAGTTTGGATCGTCCTATCACTTTGCCCATCTGTTTGTGGATGATAAGCAGTACTTAAGTTTAGTCGAGTTCCCATTGCTTTCTGGAAACTTGTCCAAAAATGAGAAGTGAACCGACTATCTCTATATGATACAATGGAGAGTGGAACTCCATGTAAGGATACTACTTCATCTACGTACAATTTGGCTAACCTTTCCATACTAAAGGTTTCCTTCATGGGTAGAAAATGAGCTGATTTGGTTAATCGATCTACAATTACCCAAATCGCATCATTACCTTTTCTGGTTTTGGGCAACTTAGTAACAAAATCCATTGTTATGAGTTCCCATTTCCATACCGGCATCTCTAATTGTTGTAGTAGACCTGAAGGTTTCTGATGTTCTGCCTTAACTTGTGAACAAGTAAGACATTTAGAAACATATCTAGCTATATCCTTCTTCATGCCTATCCACCAGAAATTCTTTCTTAAATCTTGGTACATCTTATTGTTTCCTGGGTGTATGGTATACCTAGATTTATGAGCTTCCTCCAAGATCTTATTTCTTAATTCTCCCTGTTTTGGTACCCAGATCCTTTTCTTATGGAATCTCCAAATTCCATCAACTCCTTGTTCTAAATCTTTTATTCGTCCCTTCATTCCTTCAGCAACATCTTCTATTGCTATTTCTTGAAAATACTTCAGTTGTTCCATTAAATCTAACTGTAGATTTAATCTGAGAGCACGAACCCGTTGTTGTTTTTCATGGTATTTACGACTTAAGGCATCTGCAACTACATTTGCCTTTCCCTCGTGATATTGAATATCACAGTCGTAGTCACTTAAAATTTCCATCCATCTCCTTTGCCTCATGTTTAACTCTTTTTGCCCAAAAATATATTTTAAACTTTTGTGGTCTGTATAGACAATAAATTTACTTCCATAAAGATAATGTCTCCAAATCATAAGGGCAAAAATTATGGAACCTAACTCTAAGTCATGAGTTGTATAATTTTCCTCATGCTTTTTCAATTGCCTTGAAGCATATGCAATTACCTTCTTACGTTGCATCAGCACGCATCCAAATCCTAGTTTTGAAGCATCACAGTAAATTTCAAAATCTTCAATCCCCTCTGGTAAAGCTAGGATTGGAGCATTTGTTAATTTTTGCTTCAAGATTCTAAAGGCTTCTTCTTGCTTAGGTCCCCATTCAAACTTAATGGCTTTACAGGTTAGCTTAGTTAATGGTACAACTATTTTGGAAAAATCCTTAATAAACCGTCTATAATACCCAGCTAAACCTATAAAACTTCTAATTTCCATTGCGGTTTGCGGAACCTTCCAATTGGTAATTGCCTCTATCTTAGCAGGATCTACATGAATACCTTCATGATTCACCATATGTCCTAAAAATTGCACTTCCTTTAGCCAAAATTCACATTTTGAGAATTTGGCGTACAACTTTTCTTTTCTTAACAAAGTTAAGAGTGCATGCAAGTGCTGACAATGTTCGTCCTGACAATGTTCGTCCTGACTTTTTGAATAAATAAGTATATCGTCTATGAAAACAATTACAAATTTATCCAAATATGGTTTACAAATCCTATTCATCATGTCCATGAATGCGGCAGGAGCATTCGTTAACCCAAAGGGCATGACTGTAAACTCGTAATGACCATACCTAGTCCTGAAAGCAGTTTTAGGTATGTCTTCCTCTTGTACTTTCAATTGATGATATCCAGAACGTAAGTCGATTTTAGAAAAATATCTAGCTCCTTGAAGTTGGTCAAACAGATCATCAATCCTAGGTAATGGGTATCGATTCTTAATTGTAACCTTATTCAATTCTCTATAATCAATACACATTCTCATTGAACCATCCTTTTTCTTTACAAACAACACTGGAGCTCCCCAAGGGGATGAGCTAGGTTGTATGAATCCTTTACTTAGTAATTCATCTAATTGCTTTTTCAGTTCTAACATTTCGGTAGGAGCTAACCGATAAGGTGCCTTGGCTATCGGTGTAGTTCCTGGAATTAGATGAATTCTAAATTCTACTTCCCTATCTGGTGGTAATCCAGGTAACTCTTCTGAGAATACATCTGGGTATTCTGAGACTACATGAATTTCCTTAAGTTCTTTATTCTTAGTATTAATGATTACTGAAATCATATATACTATTCCTTGCTTTCGTTCATAACTAGCAACTTTCATTACTGATATGAACTTCATGGGTTTACGTGGTTTATCTCCTGTAATCATGATTACTTCTCCAGTAGGTGCTTGAATTTCTATAGAGTTTTTATCACAAATGATTTGGGCATGGTTGGCTATTAACCAATCCATTCCTAACACAACATCGAATTCAACTAATTTCATAGGTAACAGATTTGCAACAAATTTATGACCTGAAAGTTCTATTTCTACTTTTTGCAAAACCTGATCTATTTTAACTGAATTCCCATCTGCGGTTTCGACTATAAAAATCTGCCTAATGTTGGTTAAAGGTAACCTAAGAGCTTGACAGAATAAAGTATTTATAAAACTTTGGTTTGCACCAGAGTCAAATAATACTTTTGCATATACGTTGTGAACTAAGAACGTACCAGCTATCACATCTGGAATGAGTTCTGCTTCTTGAGTGGTTAGCTGGAATGCTCTGACATTCTTCTTAGTAGCTCCGTCTGTCGCCTTGGTTTTGTTGTCTGCTGGTTTGGCCAATTTAGGACATTCTGTTTTATAATGCCCCGCTTCTCCACAGTTAAAACAGATTATGGTTTTCTTTCTGCAGTTTTCTTCACGATGTCCTATAGCTTTGCAAAGGTTGCAGGTTACATTACATCTTCCATAATGTTTCCTTTTGCAATTCCTACAGAAAGGTGGATTTGAAGATTGCCCTGCTCCTCTTTTCTTGAAGTTATTACTATTACCCATACGAAATCCTTGGGTAATTTTCTGAGCCAGTTCCTTTTTCCTGTTTTCATCTTGCGTGCGTACTAGTTCATCAGTTAGGGTGTTGGCTAGTTCCACTGCATCGTCAATAGTGCGAGGTCTCGTAGCTTTAATGATATTGTGGATTTCGCTAATTAATCCCCAAATATAGCGAGAAATGAGTACCGGTTCTGGCGAAGCCAGCGTTGGTACCACTCTAGCATATTCGAAAAATGTCGAAGTATAACCGCGACAATCTACACCCGTCATCTGATGATTTAGGAATTTATTTGCCATTTGATCTTTTTCATATTCGGGACAAAATTTTCTTTCTACAAGAATCTTAAATTCTTCCCAGTTCATGGCGTAAGCCCTATTTCTTCCTTTAGCTTGTAACACCATGTTCCACCATTCGAGCGCCCCTTCTTTGAAAAGATTTGACGCGTACATGACCTGATCATCCTTAGCACATTTACTTATTGTAATCACTGCCTCGGTTTTCTCTAACTAACGCAGTGATGCAGTTGCTCCTTCATTGCCTGCAAATTCAGTGGGTTTACAAGCAAGAAACTCTTTGAAAGTGCAACCAGGTGTTGCGGCTTTCATTTTCTTAGGGAGCGGAGCTTGCCGTGGTTCATTATCATGATTAATATGATTATCGCCTCCATTTACGCTATTACTGAAGTTATCTTCAGAAATACGTTTACTAGGAATAATTTGTTGAGGTTCGGCAGGTTTTTGAACAGCAGCAACGATTGCTGGAATAGCATTGGCTATTCCTTGTGCAATGATATCCTCGATATCTTGCCTAGTTAATAATTGCTCTTCCTGGATTTGCTCGGATTCATTTACTTCATTTACAGGCTCATTACCAATGTTCGCCATCTGATAATTAATATATAATTTATTAGTATTGATTAAATAACAATTGTACACAAAACAATCATACAAATTCCAAATACGCACATATATAGCCAAAACTATTAATTTCTTGATTTCTATTTTTATATTTTATAGTATGCATCAATACACACTATCTTACAAAGTTTTATTCGTAGTTATTTTACAGACTGATTTTGCTATTACTATTACACAACCACAGTTTCACCATCCCACTATCTCTTGTTATTTGTCTTTCTAAAAACGAAGCTCCCTTTCATCATACTTCCAGGAAATTTGTCCTCCTATCTCCCAGATTCTATTTCCCGCATCCATCAGCTCTTCACCAAAATGGCGGAGTTCAGCCATATTCTCGTTACTCATTGGTGGATTGGGTAGAGGTTCTGGATCAAACTGGGGAAGAAAGGAATAAGGACTGTTGACAATGTTTTGGAATTGCCAATCATTCGTCCACCATTCGTCCATTCCTAAAGGTTGAGGATGGACTATAGGTTCTGGGATGGCTGGTTCTAGGTTTATAGGGATTTGATTTTCAATAGGACGAGTAAAAATATTTGTATTGACAGGTTGAATAGTCTCACAGCTTGCCAATATAAAATCTATTTCCTCCTGAAATGTCATTCCCTGATTTTGTTTGGAGCTCTCTCCAATTTCCATCTGAGTTGATCTAGAACCTTTTCCAACCTCCATTTCTATTTCCTTAGAATATTCCTCAAACTGCATTCCCATTTGCCTAGAATCTTCCTTGACTTCAGTCTCCATCTCATGCTGTCTAAAACTTTCCCTGGTTACAATTTCTTTTCCTTTTTCTAAAGGATTATTTATTTTAGGAAGTTTCGTAGCTGGCTTTTTCCTACGTATACGACTCCCCCATACGCATTTCATTCTTTTCTTTGGTTTTGGCTTTTTCAAAGGTGGAGCGTTAAATTCTATCGGTTGTTCCACATCAGGAAAATACCCAGTAAACTCTTTAGAAACTTCTAGATTTACAGGGTATAGGTTGAGATTCTCTAGGGCTTCCGATAAATCATTCATGCTGTTTAACATACAAGTAAAATACAAAAATGCTAAGTTAAAATTTATAACAATTTTTTTTTTATAGAAATAACCTTTAAATTTTATTGCATACCCTGTGACTAATTTATACAAAGGAAAATGGACAATTTAAACATACTAGTTTTTATTTATTTACTAGATGATATTTCGGGTTTATAAGTGATAAGGTTGCTATTACGAAGTCATGGTATTCTAAATATTAGCATTTACTGCTACAGTGGCTAGCATATAAAGATCCGCCCATTTTTCATCTAATTTGTCCTCCCAAGGTGTTTTACTGGTTAATTCCTGGGTTTCCTGTTTAACTTTCTTCTCTCGGGCTTTCTTTATTTTCTCCTGACTTTTCTTAAGAATCAAACTTCTTTTATTCGGAGAAAGTGGTTTCTCGTATTGGGCTTTTCGAACAAATATTCCTTCTTCAGGAATTGCAGGAAGTTTTGAGGATTTGGTTTGGGATGAACTTCCCTTCTCGTTGGATGACCTATCTAATTTAAGATAGATGCATGAAAGCTTTTTCTTACCCATACTGTAACTAACAAATAGTCAGTTAATAAAACACATAATCATATAGTAGTAATCAGGAAAAATTAAGTATTTCTAAATACTTAATTAGCTTAACTCAGTGACTCTGATACCACCTTTTTCTGTCACGGCCCCCGACCCGGTTTGACCCGTTTCAGGAGCCGAGGGACAGAAATCCCGTGGTATTTATTTAATTGAGTTTAACAGCGGAAGTTTATCATCAGGATCTTTTTAAAGCTAAAATTTTCCTGATGATTTTATTTCACAACTCGGGATAAAACCCCGGTAATTTACAATCATATGATTTCACTGAGAAATCTTTATTTTACAAACATATTTCTTTATTTTATAATGAGCCACTTTCTTAAGCTTTAAATGCTCCACAGCACTTTTCCTGAATTACAACAGATCACCTGAAACATGTTTGAAAAAGGTTTTGTCAGCGGGAAATACTGAGTGAATCATTCTATTTACTAAAACGATCTTGTTTGTTATAATTTACAGTATTAAGGAAGATTACAATGTTTCTGATATCAAACCAAATACCCACAATACTTTATCACTCGACCCATTGGCCCATTCGTCCAATGGTGTCTGTGATTATGGTCATATCACCCCTTGGCTGCCCCAATGGTGAAGATTATCAAGTAATGTATACAAAACCCCACATACCGGCTGTAATTTGGTGATTACATAAACTTAATCACTGTAATTATAATCTTTGAAAATAAACATGATTTTGAAAGTAATTTGATAAAAAGAGAATGACTCACATTGCAGATTTAACACGGACAGAGTCTAGTCTATGGATTAGCCTTGTTAACCTAATTTAAATAATAATGCACACAAAACTGGGTTAGTAATCAATACAGCATTTACGATAACTCACGAGATCAACCCTCACAATGAATGACAAAGTGCTATGCTTAAACATCCATCGAATTAACGACTAATGACAAAGCATCACCCTAATGTGGGCAGCACTTAAACATCCATTGAGTACATTGATCGATCGGAAAATGAATCGTAATAGCGATCGAGTTATTACCCTGTTTTGCGGCAGCAATTCGGGATTCGTGTGTGTTTTGATAGTATACAGAACGTAACTCAGTGTGTAATTCGAATTTGTTCGTCGTTTTAATTCCAGAAATCAAGTGCCAATGTCTACTATTTATACGTGAAATTGGACTAGCTTACGGACCGTAAGCATCAATCCTTACGGTCCGTAAGCATCAATCCTTACGGTCCGTAAGGATCACAGAATCTTCATAGGGTTGCCACGACTGGGACTAGCCTTGCTGACTTAACTGTTTTGTAAATTCGATTTTTGACAACGAGAATTTAAGATAATCGTCACTAGGGTTTACCCCCCTGAGTTTTAGGGGCCCTGATCCTGATTCCGATTGTTCTGAAAATTTTAGGGTTTGTGCGGAATCACTTGGGTGTCTTAATTAGAGTTTCCTATTGAACTAAATATAATAATAAATAATAGTTTTAGTGAGAGTTGTTATAGTAATACATTTAACTTTCTATCAAATAGTCTCAACCATTGTAAAAAAATCCTTTTAGCACAATAAAGGCGTTGCTTTAGTTGACAACAAATGAGTTTAGGCTATTCAACTATAACTAGAGGTATACAAAAAAATTGATTTCACTAAAGTGGTTTGTGAACTGATCCAACCAATCAAAAAAGCCGATCTGGGCCAAACAGGTTTGGGTCTAAACCCAATCCGATGATTTGATCAATTTGAGATTTCATATGTATAATCCGGTTTGAGCCTAAACCGGTTCGAGGATTTCAAAAAATTGCAAGAAAAATGTTTTTTTTGGGCCAAATCGGTTTTGAACCTGATCCAAATCGGTTTTGAACCTGATCCAAATCGGTTTAACCCTAAAACCAGTTTCTCAACCCGAACCGGTTTGAGCCCAAGGTAAAAAAACCAAGCCAATTTACAACCCTAATAGGTTTGGACCAAACCGGGTTTCATAAACCTCTAGCTATAATAATCCATAATGGTAAGAAAATATCAATAACCATTGTAAGTCGTAGTATGATAAGGTCCCCATATATCAATATGAATCAAATCAAAGATAACTGAATTAAACTAATAGCACTAGTGGGAAATGATAGACATTGTTGTCTTGCCTTAGGACAAGTAGTACAATGATCAAGATTATTCTACTGTATAGTGGAAATCATATGTAGTTGCTTGAGTTTATACAAGCATAAAATTGGAAACAACAAAAAGAAGTTGACATGTGAGTCTAAGTTTGGTTACTTGTAGCACATATAACCCTTGTACAAGCTTACCAAGAACCAAATGCCTCTTGAGTGAAGTAGCTTACAACATACATACAACTTTAGAGAAAAAGACTAATCCATTTGAGAATAAGTCATATATACGTTGGGCATGTAGGCTATATATAGCCAGTCCTATTATTGAATAAAATATCCCTTTCTCTTTGCAAAAAGTCTTTCTTTTGTTTTTCTTTATACACATCTCGTACAACAGTTTTCACTTCATATTTGAGAGCTTGAAAACATAATAAAGTTGCGGCAGTGAGTGTATTCAGTGTTTTGCAAAGGGCCTCATTAAGGGGGGTAGACTTGTAACACCCCAAAACGGGTTTGGTAATCAAACTACGTTAATACTAAAAGACGGGTAGAGTACCGTAAGTGGTAAAAGTAACCCGATAAATATTAGGATTTAAATAAATAAACCTAATATTAAATAAAAGTTGAACAAATCCTTTTTAGGAAAATAAAGTGGATAAAGGGCCCAAGTTAACGGGACTTAAAATAAACCTAGTCATAAACTTCCCCGAACCCACTAAGTTAACTAGGGGTGTTTAACCCGGTTAATAAGAGGGAATATGGATTAGAAATAAGTAGGTTGTAACCTACTTAATAATTAACCAAACATGAGGGACCAAAGTTAGATAATTGGAAAAGTTTATTTATTAAAAACAAAATAAAACACACACACATAGTGTGTGCGTATGATCGATCAGGAGAAGAGCTCCCATGGAGCAAACCCTAGTTCAACAAATTCAACAAATTGAAGCTTGATTTAAGCCCAAAATCGATGCATGAATACATAGAAACGATCACCTAGTCGTGGGGATCATAAGGTATGTCGAATTTTTAATGTTGATGAAGTTGTGAAAATTTGTTAACAACACAAGATGCGAATTCTGTATGAATCATAGAAGTTATGGCTGAATTTGAGATGTATGATTGCTTAGGAACAAACCCTAAGTGAAGACTTAGAATAAATTGCTATGATTTAGGCGTTTGGTTGAATTACCACACCTAGCTAAGTGGGTTTTGATAATATGATGAAGTTAAGGTTAAATTTGTGCTTAGAATCATCATATAGAATAATAAAAGTAAGATACTTGAACAAATTATAAGTTTGAGTAATTGTTCATACATGACTTGAAATGGGTTTTTGTATGATATGAAGAAATTGATATTAAAATCATGTTATAGATGCTAGAAATCATATTACCTACTAGTTGGTGTACAAAAACTTGAATTGTTAAGAGTTCGGATGAAAATGTCTAAGTGAGTTCCATGAACCAAATGTGCATTTGAATATGTTGATAGATCAATTGACTTTTAGGAAGTCAAACTAACCAATGATTTGATCGAGTGATAAATTCGACATAAGACCCGTAAGGTGGGGTAGTCATAATTGATAATGACTAATCTAACCGTCTTACGAATTATGATGATAGTTTGATGCCTAACGAGCTAGGTGGAAGCTTGATAAGGGAGCGGGTCAAACGAATCAAGAAGGAAATGAAAAGCGTAGTTCGGATGAGAGGTAAGTAAAACTTACACCTTTTTGTAGAATGCGTGTTTATTCTATAAGTTATGAATACAATAAAGATAATATCCAAAATATGGTTTCCGACGCGAAAAGATACGGGTCGGAACTAATATAAATGATAGAAACCATGTTTAATGGTAAAAAAAGGGTGAAACAGTAAACAAGTCATGAAAAGACTAAGATAAAATGGGTTTTCGAACGGCTACTTTATAAGTAAGTCTAAACGAGTAAAAAAAGGGGAAACGGTGATTTAGTCATGAACAAATAGGTAAAAGTTGAAATGTAAAAAAACGAGACCAAGCGACATAAGTCATGTCGGGTTAAACGCGTAAGAAAAAGGGTTTAAGAGACATAGCTAAAGAGATGAGAAATCTGAATTGAGTTATTTAATGAAATGGTAAATAGATACCATTCCAACATAAGCGCAAAAGTGTTTAATCGTTTAGACCCAACGGGTCAAATGGTAATGTAGATACTATTTGACCAATAAAGACTAATAAGTGCTTGTCGAGTCTTATGCGCACAGGATAAGACGCTTATGATTTAGCGGTGCTATGAATTAACATATTATGGATGCAAGGTATCAAACGGGTCAATATGTTGATCCGAGCCAGGTACGCATAACTAAATTTTAGTTAAATATATGAATTCGGTCAAATGGGTAGCGAAAGTCCTTCGACGTAAAATGAGGGGCTAAAGTTGACAAAAACGCCCTTGATGGGTAAATCGGAAAACAGCCCTTAGGGATGGTTTAAGAACATATGTCGTGATCATGTAAGTTATAGAGAAGTATAAAAGTTATAGGCATAAGCCTTTTTGGGTCAAATGTATCAAAATGGCCTTTGCCGTAAATTGAAAATCCGAAAGAGGTAAATTTGGGAGAAACAATAGATACACATAGAATCCACCACAATAGTAGTTGTGGTGGAAGACCCCTCGAAAAGCAATGTGACAATATGAAGTTATAAGTGAATGAGTGTGGCTTATGCATTAAAGAGCTTAAATACCCTTAACGGGTCAAAAATAAGCGCATAAGTATAAACGGGTCAACGATGTATAATAACACGTGAATGAACTTCGTGTGATAGAAAACATTTTTATATATGATGTCCGTAGTAATTTAAGTGTACCAAACTAGTTAGTTTGATGAAAGTATGAAACGGGTCAAAAGTTTTGCTAAAGGTTCAATAGTTAAGATAAGGCCGAGAGCTTAAAATATAGAAAATTTGTAATCCGGATGTCGGATTTTAACTCCATGTGATGGAGAATTAAATTACGGACGCGTAGGAAAAAGAATCGCGTAAAACGGAGGTCTAGATCAAAAGTTATGCCATTTTGAAGTTAGGTTTTGGTTAAAACTTAGCTGGGCAAATATGCAGCACCAGCATCAACACATTCTGTCAAAATGGAATCGTGGCGTCGTGCCATGGCCAAAGAGGTTTGCCGTGGCGCGTGGCGACGGGGTAAATTCTTGAAAATTTTGTTTATTTTGATTATTTGACCCAATTACCTTGTTGTACTTGTAATTTAACTATCAAAACTGACTTCTAAGTTGGTTTTGATCATAGGTGAATGTCGAGAGTCCCGGATGAAGATCAAGCAACGAGTAAGAACCGAACACACGCTAAATGAAGCTTCCGCGTCAAATCTTGATTTGTTTTGTTATAAGTGAATTATGTAAACACTTACAAATATGTTTTTGAAATGTTGTAAACATATGGGAATGTTGGTATGACAAGTTTTTGTAAAGTCACATTTTAGCATTAAAATGTGTATTCTATTATTAAAATCTTGATTAATTTAGACCGGTGTTACAAGTTGGTAATCAGAGCTCATGGTTAAAGAATAAAGTGTGTTCGGTTCGAGGCTTGATCGCAAATCCGGTAAGTACATGTATATCAATGGTTTAGTATGATTAAAGTGTGGAGAACAACACATATGGTTATCGTGTAATACACGTTACACCAATAAAATCGATATAGAGTAGATATAGTCAACGAAATTACACGCATTGATGCGTATAGTAGAAAAGCCTTGTATTATAATACGGGCATCCATTAATGTCAAAATTACTAACTGTTGTAAATGTTTTAGTTGAAGGACACTCGCATATGAAGATAGCAAAAGTTTAACAAATCGCGGATTTGACAGAGGAACGGTCCAAAGTACGACAAATAGAGCATGCTCACCAAGGACCTAAATCATGCAACGATCGCGAATAAGTTAATGGCAAGGAGAGCCTGTTAGAGCAAGCATTATCAGGTGCACGTTTTAAATTATTGCATGAATAGTAATATGCAACAAATACGTAGAGATTGAAAGTTGCATATGTAGATTGAAAACTTGGGAAAACCTGAATAGAAAACCTATCCGGGATATTGTTTCCAAGAGAAACAAATAGAGGCATTACTTATATGGGGTGTAATGTGAAAATTATAAAAAGGTCATGTATACCAGGTGTTGATCGCTTACTCTGGCCAAGTAAGTAGTGAACACGTGGTACCATGAACTTCTTATGATGGACATATTTACATCCGATGTAGTAAGGACGAGGTGAATGGGACAAATTAAAAAGTACCCAAATGAAACAAATGAGCAAAATACTTGATAATAATGTAAACGCACAGCCGGGTGACGGAAGCGTATTACATTAGAATAATGAGCCCGAGAGAAGGGGCAAAGATCAATGTAAATGACGATATAAATGAATGACCTGAAGAAAATTCACGAAAATAAGTCATTTTGGACGAAAGAGCCATGGTTGACAAAATGGGCAAGTAAAACCAAAGTATAGATGATCCGCTGGATCATAAAAACGAAGGTATTGCCCACACGAAAAGATAATCAAGGTTGTTAACTTTAGTCATAGTAAAGCAAGGATGACGATGATAATCGTCACTCAGAATCTATAAGGCCGTCAAGGATGGTCACATAAAGAATAAAAGACATGGTTGAATAAAAGCGATGGATTTCACTAAGACGACCAAATAAATCGAAGCGAAGTCTTAATGCATACCGGAAGGGTTGTAATGAAAACGACTTCGGTAAAACACCCGGTTGATGGGTAAGGATTTAAACACATGCGTAGACTTAGAAACGGGAATGCGGATGAAAGTCAAAAGACTCAGGTTTCGAGTCATGACTAAATGACGATAAGATACTGTAAATAGAAATTTTGATAAATTACGTTCAACTATTTTGAAGTTGAACGGGTCGAATAAAGAATGAAGTTTGATATTCATAAGTGATGAAATTTCACACGAATAAGTCAAACGAATTTAATAAAAGACGACGCTTGCTATGTAAGTAAGCGTGAACCGAATAAATAAGAACGCGAAATATTAATAAACCTATGTAAAGGGGGGGGGGGGGTTTTGGGCGTTAAAAACATTAAGGTAAAAGAACCCGGGTAATGTGTTGTAAAGAAGTATAAGTACGAACCGGGAAATGGTAAGCGTAGAACAAACTGATGTGTAAATAACGTAAGGAGTCATAAAGTCAGAAGATTAGTCCGAAAGTAAACGAATGAAGCCTTAGACTATGGTCAAGGTCAACTAAAGTTTAAAAGCAAAAATAAATGATTCCAAACATAACAAGAGATGATTTGAAGCTATATATGTGTATATATATATATATATATATATACGTTTGAATATTGACACGAATAAAAGATGATCTACGGGATCAGCATAACCTACGGGATTTAACGTAGTGTTAAGGTCTACGGGACCAAGAAGACCCTTGGGTCATAAATAGAAGGAAACGAACTGTTGGGATCTCACCTTAAAAGGGGAAAGATCTAAAGAAATAGCCTACGAGGTTAAGTGAAAGAACCTACGGGTCCATAGCGTAAAGCAAGGGAACTGGTTACGATTCCCCGTGTGAAACGAGAACGGAAAAAGAATAAATTATGAGTTGTCAATTGCCTTGACATGAGTAATTGGCATAGTTAAAAGGAATAAAAAACGTTAAACTAAAATTCAGTTTTAGTTAGAAACAACGTTTTAACAAACATGAATATTGTGAGACGAACTCGGAAATGGGTAATGTAATATTAAAGGATAGAGGTCTTAACACCAACAGGTGTAAAACGACGTATTCGAAAGAAAGATTTTCGACAATGAAAAGTCGACATAAGCTTAAACAAGATGTGATGTGATTATGGTCACTAAAAGTGACATAGAATGTAACCACATTGCAACGTGAGTTACGAGATATGAAATCAGAAACACGCAAAAGGCCGGGATGGCAATATGATATACCCGAGTGACGGGGTATAAAGGGACGACGATAAATCAGTCTAGCCGGTAAAAACAATTCAAAGTTAAAATAGTGTTACAACTTATGCAAGGTGCTTGTCAATATAAAAATTAGCTAGAAGTAAACCTGTTGAATAATAAATACGACCGAGTAATCAGATGACAACTCGGTCAAATAAGTGACCAGAATAAGATATACAAGCTGAAAATAATGGCCTACGAGGCCTTACACGTGAAAGGCGCATACGCCTTAAAACCAAAAACACATTACCATACTTTTTGGTAAGGTTATTATATGCGAGTAATGCTCAAGTGATCAATGAAACTAAATTTCAGATGATCTAAAATAATAAAGTACGTGAGAAAGGTTTCGGGGACGAAACCTCATTAAGGGGGGTAGACTTGTAACACCCCAAAACGGGTTTGGTAATCAAACTACGTTAATACTAAAAGACGGGTAGAGTACCGTAAGTAGTAAAAGTAACCCGATAAATATTAGGATTTAAATAAATAAACCTAATATTAAATAAAAGTTGAACAAATCCTTTTTAGGAAAATAAAGTGGACAAAGGGCCCAAGTTAACGGGACTTAAAATAAACCTAGTCATAAACTTCCCCGAACCCACTAAGTTAACTAGGGCGTTTAACCCGGTAAATAAGGGGGAATATGGATTAGAAATAAGTAGGTTGTAACCTACTTAATAATTTACCAAACATGAGGGACCAAAGTTAGATAATTGGAAAAGTTTATTTATTAAAAACAAAATAAAACACACACACACACATAGTATGTGCGTATGATCGATCAGGAGAAGTGCTCCCATAGAGCAAACCCTAGTTCAACAAATTCAACAAATTGAAGCTTGATTCAAGCCCAAAATCGATGCATGAATACATAGAAACGATCACCTAGTCGTGGGGATCATAAGGTATGTCGAATTTTTGATGTTGATGAAGTTGTAAAAATTTATTAACAACACAAGATGCGAATTCTGTATGAATCATAGAAGTTATGGCTGAATTTGAGATGTATGATTGCTTAGGAACAAATCCTAAGTGAAGATTTAGAATAAATTGCTATGATTTAGGCGTTTGGTTGAATTACCACACCTAGCTAAGTGGGTTTTGATAATATGATGAAGTTAAGGTTAAATTTGTGCTTAGAATCATCATATAGAATAATAAAAGCAAGATACTTGAACAAATTATAAGTTTGAGTAATTGTTCATACATGACTTAAAATGGGTTTTAGTATGATACGAAGAAATTGATATTAAAATCATGTTATAGATGCTAGAAATCATATTACCTACTAGTTGGTGTGCAAAAACTTGAATTGTTAAGAGTTCGGATGAAAATGTCTAAGTGAGTTCCATGAACCAACTGTGCATTTGAATATGTTGATAGATCAATTGACTTTTAGGAAGTCAAACTAACCAATGATTTGATCGAGTGATAAATTCGACATAAGACCCGTAAGGTGGGGTAGTCATAATTGATAATGACTAATCTAACCGTCTTACGAATTATGATGATAGTTTGACGCCTAACGAGCTAGGTGGAAGCTTGATAAGGGAGCGGGTCAAACGAATCAAGAAGGAAAGGAAAAGCATAGTTCGGATGCGAGGTAAGTAAAGCTTACACCTTTTTGTAGAATGCGTGTTGTCACACCCCAACCGATGGCGGAAACATCGGGGCATGGCACTGAGCGAAACAGATTGTCCAGAAGTTTCCATAACAATTATCATTACCAATCAATTTAAAGTAACATGTCCCATACCATGTCTCAAAAGGTAAACAAATTATTACAGACAAAATCTAGGCAAATAGTTCTATTCCGACAACTCAGATTTTCAAATAGAGCAATTGTTTATCTGCTTCTAGAGACCCTTGATTTAATTTGTACATACAACTATTTGTTGCCCTCTAGAGCCTTATTCTAGCCTCGATTTCCTAGCAGATGTGCATCCTAGGCACCTGTCACATACGTTAAAATAAGCTCAATACATATAATGTAAAGGTGAGCATACAAGTTTGATAATAGCTTATAGAGTTCAAAATTCGTTAACGCATAACCAACACGTACACATAGTGAAATGAAGCACGTTAGTTATCGACATAGATCCATCGATACCAATGACTGCGGGTTGACTGCCTGAGGCAGTTCGCAATACATGATTACCACCGTAATCCATGCAAGTAATTGTCCTTAATAACCCCTGCGAACAGGTGCTGAGTCCAAACTATAGTACTATCATTGCTAAGGCAGGTAGATAACATTCAATGTGTAAACATAACAAACAAGCATTCATAAGCCACGTATAACATGCATTAACGGTTAGCGTTCAAATAGTATTGAGTAGTGTGTTTATTGTGATTTGAATATTCGTAACGTATGTAACACCCAAAAGTGCATAAAACAAAAAGGGATCGAGTATACTCACAGCGATGGATGGATTGAAGGGAGCGCTAGAGAGTAAGGTTAGCCTGAACAGATTGATAACATAACGATAAGTGACGCGTAAAACGATGCAAAGTGTAAGTGGCTCGGACAGCAGCTCGGTCGGATGGTAATCCGACCGGATGGTCCAGTCGTGTGGATGACAATCCGTTCGGATGGTCATCCGGTCAGACAGGTTGTCCGGTCGGATGACTGTTCGAGTGGATTGTTTCTTCCTTTGATGTGTTTGTGTATGATGGCTTGTCCTTTGAAGTTTTAGTTGTAGCACTTAGAAAACATTGAAGTATCTCTGCCTTTCAAGTCGGTCGATCAGACGTACTGTCATGCCGACGACAATCCGCTCGGATGACTTATCCGGTCGGACGGCGACTCAAGTGGCGAGGTTACTTAGTGAGAACAAATCCACAGCAGGTTGTCACTCGATCGGACAGTAGTCCGGTCGGGTGGCATCCTTAGTGCATTGAACATGTTGAAAATTGTTCGAGTGTTAAAGTCCAAGTATCTCATGATCCGAAGAGTAATCCGGTCAGATTGATAGTCCGATCGGATAGCGATTCGTTCAATACTCAAACTTCAGATAAAGTTGGTTAAGTGTGGGATCCAAGGTGTAAGCCGTTCGGATGACCTAGTCGCTCGGATGGATTATCCGTTCGGACAGTAGTCCGGTCGGATAGCACTACATGCTGGTCGTTCTATTCGTCCTTCACTTGGCCGTTTTGAATATTTGATGCTTTTATCGAGACGTTTTGACAACGTGCTACCCAACAGAACCCCATCTTGACCCAAGTGACCCGATCAAACAGGAATCACCCTAGCTCGACCAGTTAACCGGTTCAAGACGGTTGTTCTTGGTTAACCAGAAATCGGTGGTCTCGTGAGTAGAATCCAGATCTTGAGCTAGCACAACACCGCGAATGAGTAGGAGACTAGGACAAGGTCCGATTCTATTGGTTTTGAGTGTATTGAGTGTAAAAGAGTTGAGAGAAAGTTAGAAACCATATTTCAATCCTTTTTCACCATGAAAGTGTTTAGATCTATGCAAGATCTTTGTTTATTTGTGTGGAAATGGATTAGATCTAAGTTACTCTTGGTGGATTGAGGCCAAACATGAAGTTCTTCAAGAACACCATGATGACGTTATCCTAGAACACCTCAAATCTAGTGATTTCACGGTTAAAAGTTAAGATTTAAAAGATAGAAAGGTGTAGGGGTGCGTGTAGATTAAGAAAGTACAAGATTTAGGACGAAATCTTACCGGAATCGAGAGAAATCGAAGAAAAGGTGAGGAGAGCGTGCTGTTCGGTCAGAGGGTTTCCAAAAGTAGAAAGAATGAAAGTGACATGAGTATTTATAGAGTTCCAAAAGAGGAAAGTGTGAGTCGGTCGGATGGCATCTCGCCCGGATGGCATCTCGCCCGGATGACTTATCCGGTCGGATGTCATCTCGGTCGGATGGCACCCTGGCACCATGATCAAGTGGCAGCCCGGTCGGATGGCAATCCGGCCAGATGGCACTTGGTTCGGGTGTTCGGCGCGATGATTTTTGAGGTTTTGATTGTATTTGCGAGTGATGCGATGCGATAGATTTTCCTAGTCAAATTACTTTTAGTCCCAACTACTATATCTTGCACTATCCCTTCTCCACTAGGTTTTGGTTAAAACTTAGCTGGGCAAATATACAGCACCAGCGTCAACACATTCTGTCAAAATGGAGCCGTGGCGTCGTGCCACGGCCAAAGAGGTTTGCGTGGCGCGCGGCGACGGGGTAAATTCTTGAAAATTTTGTTTATTTTTATTATTTGACCCAATTACCTTGTTGTACTTGTTATTTAACTATCAAAACTGACTTCTAAGTTCGTTTTGATCATAGGTAAATGTCGAGAGTCCCGGATGAAGATCAAGCGACGAGCAAGAACCGAACACACGCTAAATGAAGCTTCCGCGTCAAATCTTGATTTGTTTTGTTATAAGTGAATTATGTAAACACTTACAAATATGTTTTTGAAATGTTGTAAACATATGGGAATGTTGGTATGACAAGTTTTTGTAAAGTCACATTTTAGCATTAAAATGTGTATTCTATTATTAAAATCTTGATTAATTTAGACGGGTGTTACACACTCACTGCTGCAACTTTATTATGTTTTCAAGCTCTCAAGTATGAAGTGAAAACTGTTTTACGAGATGTGTATAAAGAAAAACAAAAGAAAGACCTTTAAAGAGAAAAGGATATTTTATTCAATAATAGGACTGGCTAAATATAGCCTACATGCCCAACGTACATATGACTTATTCTCAAACTAACTCCACTATCTCCTAAATTGAAGCTACACTCCAACTTTCTGCTCCACTGAATTCGGTGAACACCTACTACTTTTCTACCATTTATTTAATGACTAAACTAATTAAACTACTAAATAATAAAACCAAATAATAATAATCAAATGTCAAGATTAACACTAACAAGCAAGTTATCCGTAGTTGCACATTTTGGTGACAAATGACAATAGCTTAGATGATAATTGAGACTCCTCTTGTCGACGAACAGCAAGAACTCAATCTTTCAGGCTATCACCATTGACGAACTAAGGTCTCAATCTGGATCCAACATTAGAGAGATCTCCTTCTTGATTCATGTTACTCGCCTTCGGTAAGAAGTGAGTGGGAACCAGCAACTAATCATCAATGATCTCAACCACTCAGTTCATCAGTAACAATATCAGATAGATAAGTTGAATGTAACTGTAGAAGACCGTGCTATTTAGATTGAAGAGTTAACTGGAACTCAGCGGTTTCTGCAAAGACAACTTACTTCACAGTAGTCTAAAATCAACAATTTGCAAAAAATTGATGAATGATGTTCGATATGGTGTAAAGGGAGAGAATTCTAGATTAGACAACAATCCTGAAGATAATGAACCAGATGATAACCAGAACAGTGAACAGCCGGATTAATGTTGAATGTTGGTGGTGACACAAATCCAAATAATTATGATAATGATGCAGATCAGGGGGTTAAGTGGGTTAACACAGAAGAATTGGTAATTACTGAGGAATTGAATTTGGGTAACGATGTTGAGGAGGTGTCAAGCAGTCTAATTCGAATGGAGATAGTTGTGTATGTACGGTATCTCAAAGATGCCTAAAGATAGTCAGCAGGTTGAAGTTGATGATGTGAATGAAGAAGACACAAATGAGGTAGTGATTGAAGGGTCTGTTGATAGAACCTATGTACGGTGGTTTGGTTCTTAAATTATCAGATTTGAAGATGGCAAAGAACCAGAAACTGACGCTTCGGAAAGCTCAGCTAAACCTACCACAGATGCAGATAAAACCAATGAAGAGAAGAAAAAGTCTCATACTTCATGGTTTAAAGAGATGCTGATTCCTCCAACAATCAAAGCTTCTTATGTGAACAGGGGTGCTCGTAGATCTGAAGGCAGAATTATCAGTTGGAAGTATGATGAAGTGTTCAGTTGTTTCGTGATCAAGAGGATGGATGGGTTACAATCTTTCCAGGTTTGGGGTTAGATAGTTTCAATAGCTTGCCTGCATGTGAACTACAGACTTTAGCCCAGAAACCCATCATTAACAAAAAGGGTCATGGGATCAGTACTTATGTGGCAACCCTTCTTCAAAAGGAAGCAGTGGAGGATATAAGTAGATCAAGCCTGCTGTCGAGGAAGATTGTTGACAAGACTCGAGTTCATCCAGTTTTGAAGAAACCCTGGATTAAACTCGTGTATCCTCCGGTGAAGGTTATGAAGAAGATTCATCTACACAAGATACCTTAAGACACTTTGGTGGGATCTTTTTACCATTGGTCCTATGATGTCATCACTAGCTAGAATATCTGAAGTACAAAAAAAAGGGGAAATTCTTTGCATCATTGATGAGGAAAATGATTAACTTTTCAGAGAAAGACTTGAAGATTCTTCACAAAAATTATATTGAGTTCCACATGGATCACGAACGAGAGGCACTGTCAGGTTATGTGTAAAGAAGGGAGTGCATGCTGGGAGTAAGAAACTAGCTAATTGGGTTGATGCTTAAAGCTCATAGAGCTTTGTCAAGGGATAGTTTGTAGATGCACGTTTTGGTGACAATAGCTTAGATAATAATCTCATATTTATCTTAATTATCTTGTAATTAACCCTTTGGCATCCAACTAGTAATTAGGACCATAGTGGTGATTAAAGCTCATTGGGGACCTTAATCATGGGCCCATACGTATAAATAGGTTTGGTGAAAGTGTTTCTCTCAAGTTCTTGGATTAGGGTTCTTAGAGAGAGATATCTAGAGAGAGAAACTCCTTGTTTATGTGTGTGGGTTTAATGAAATTGATCCAAGAAAGATTAAAGTGATTTGATCGTGTTGTTATTGTTGTATGATTGTTTATGATATGTGATACACCTACGAGAGGTTTACGATAGTAATTTCCACTCACTAGTTTACCTTAGATCTAAAATTCGTGTTAGATATAGTGTTAGAGTGACTCACATTATACTTAAAGGGTGTTTGGGGTTAAGTTTTGAAAATAGATTATGCGTTTTGAATAATCAGAATCAGATAATTAACTGTAACAAAACGTGGTGTTGAAAGATAGTGTTTGGATTTAATTATGTTGCTTGATATCACAATAATCAGATAATCAACTATTTGAGTCTTTGGAAAATATATATTTAAAAAAAAATAAACAAGTGAAAATCCTTTTCTAAACGCAAATAATCAATTTTTGAAAAACTGCGTTTTGTTGCAATAGGGGGGAGCTGCTTTTGGAAAATTGCGTTTTGTAACTTTCTAAACACAAAAAATCAAAATTTTAATTTTTTTTACCGAAACACTCAAAACTGATTATTTACGATTTTAAAACTCAATAATCTAAAAACCTCCTTCAAAACTCAACCCCAAACACCCTCTTAATGTCTGGCACAAGAATAACATGTGAGAGAAAGTTATGAAGTCGGTTGAATAACGCCAAATTTGGTAATTATAACAACAATTTCATTAGACAGACTAATGTAGACTGGTTTGATAAGCAATTTTAAAAGGGTAGAAATATAATGACCAAATTATGAAAATGTCTATTGACCAAGCATGTTTTCAAATTTGTCACGCTCTTGCGTCCTTGCAGCGGTGCATCATGCGCGGGATGCGTCCTTCAAGCACGGGATGCATCCTTAGAGCGAAACCCAATAAAAAATGGACACGTGGCCACAGGATGCGTCCTTCAAGCACGGGATGCGTCATTGGAGCACGGGATGAGTCGGGCAAGTTTCTAATGCGTCTCTTTCTCTCTCTTCTCTTTCTCTCTCCTTTCTCTCTTCTCTTTCAAATTAACTTACTTAGCTTGCTTAACTGCTAAGTTTCCTTTGTTACTAAGTTTTCTTAGCTATTAAGTTTTCTTAACCGCTAAGTTTTCTTAACTACTAAGTTTTACATAACCATTAAGTTTACTTAACCATTAAGTTTTTCTTAATTACTAAGTTTACTTAGCCATTAAGTTTACTTAACTACTAAGTTTACTTAATCATTAAGTTTTCTTAGCCACTAAGTTTACTTAATCGCCAAGTATTCTAGTTTAACAGCTTCCTGGTTATGAGTTTTAATTTCTAGATATAATGGAACTCGTATTAGCGTATTAACCCAATTCAACTTTAACGATAATCACGAGATCAAAACTCACAACAAATGACAAAGTATAGCCGTATACAGGCAACACTTAAACATCCGTTGGATCAGTTTCAATCAATTGGATATAGTACCGTGTCCGTGATTAGAGTTATTACCCTGATAACGAGCATAGTTTCGGGGTTTAGAAGTTCTGACATTAGAATGATAGAACAAGAGAACAAGAGAAAGAAAAGAATTGAACGATTTGAAATGAAGCTGGAAACCTCAATATATAGGCTGACATTGGGGTGAGTCGCGACCCGCGAAGCACATCTGCTTCTTCTTCGCGGCCCGCGAGGGAGTGTAGGTCGGTGTGATAGTTGCTGAGTCATGGCGTAAGGTCGACACGTGTAGGGACACGTGGCGTAACACGTGTCTGGATTGAGATGAGTCTCTCGCGCCCCGCGAGAGATCTCTCTTCGTTGGTCGCGGCCCGCGAGAACATCAGAAATCAAAATTTTTGATTTTTCGTTTCGGTTTTCGCCGTACGCGTTTAGGGTTCCGGTTAGGGTTCGTCCTAGGGTGTCTTTGAGGGTTGTTACATCCTCCCCACCTTGTTTTAAATCTCGTCCTCGAGATTTATGAAAATTTGGAAGAATGTTCTTACTTCGTCACTAATCCTAATTCCCAAGTATTTTGACCAGAATCATTTTCCATTCTTTAAGATTCTTATCTTTGATCTGTAAGATCTTTTAATGGACCTTTTATTTTACCTCTATATCTCGAAGAGGTATAAGTAAAGATTTATCAGCTAGGCGTTTCTTAAGTTGCATACATGAAACACATCATGTATTCTTGTCATTTCTTCTGGTAACTCTTGCTGATAGGCTACTGATCCAATTGGCTTAATGATTCCAGTTGGTTCAAAATTTAGACTTACTTTTCTTTATTGTCGTAACGGATTATTCCCGGAGAGACTTTTAGTAGTATCCTTTCTCTGATTTAAATTCCAATGGTTTGCCGATTTCATGGCCTGATAGTTGCCTTTCTCATTTTTCTGTCTAACGGACTGGATGGTACTATTATCCATAAAGTGCTTTAAATGAGCAACACTAACTATGGGAGAATTTTATGAGTGATAAGTGATAGTCCCACTTTCACCAACATTTATTGCACAGGTACTTAGCATATCTTTCTATGTTTTGTAGTGTTCCTTCACACTACTCAAAATAAGTTGGGTTAAAATTTTCCCAGAAATGAGAAATGAAATGACTATCTTGATTTAATACAATAGATAACAGGATTCTATGTAATGAGACTATTTTATCCCTACACAACTTAACTAAGCGTTTTATATTAAAGGGTTTCCTTCATTGGTAGGGATTGAGTAGACTTGGTTAGTCGATTCACAATTACCCCGATTGTGTCGTTTCTTGTTTTGGGTAATTTTGGTAACAATATTCATTGTTATCAATCTCATATCCATACTTGCATTTCTAATTGCTGAGGTAAACCTAAAGGGTTCTATTGTTTAGTTTTAACTTGCTAATAAACTAAATACTTGTAACTTGCTACATTCTTTTTCTTTCCTATCTATCCGTAATTCTTATTCAAACATTGATACCCCTTATTATATACTTAGTTTTATGAGCTTTCCTAAGAATTATGTATTTTTCCTTAGATAGGTATCCAAATTCTTTTCTTATGGAATTTCCAAATTCCATCAGTTCCTTTTTCTGATTCCTTCATTTTTCCTTTATAATCCTTCAGTATCATTCTTGATTGCTGTTTCTTGGGTACTCTTTAATTATTTCATTAAATCTATCCGCAATTTAATCTAAGAGCACGCACTTGTTTCGGCTTCTTATGAAACTTATGACTTAAAGCATTAATTACTACATTAGTCTTAACTTTGTGATATAACAATCGGTGTTGTTCCGAGTACCTGGTGAATTCTGTGTTCCTCCTCATGATCGGTCGGAATTTCTTTCAGTTCCATGGCTCTAGTGTTAATGAACTCTGAGACTATATATGCTATGTCTTACTTCCGTGCATAACTCACAGCTTTCACCACAGAGACGAACTTTGTCGGCTGGTCTATCTTGTCTTCTTGTGGTCACTTCTCCGGTTGGCTTGCAAATCTGAACCTAAGTCAGCAATCACCTCAGGAATCATTGTTGCCATTTTATTCCTTTTTATGAAGCAGAAAGGATTTCCTTTCTGTCAGTTCTTTCCGTTTCATGGCATACGTCGTGGTTACTTTTATCTTTGCAAGAGTTCTTAAAGAAAGTAGAATTACGCTTATTAGCGTAGGTTTTTAGACGTCTTATGTCTAGCACAACTTTTAGTTACAGGTTTCCTAACATGTTAATAATCTAAGGTAACACAAAGGGAATTCTTATACTTTCGATGGCGTCCCAACTTAAAGGGTTCCTGTCGTTTATATTGTCGCACGAGTTACGAGACAGATGATCAAACGAAATAATGTTCGATATCGGAATTATAGATGTATACAAGAGATTCCTAATAAAGAAATCTAGAATTATCATTGACACACATGCTCGTGCTTTATTCTAAATTGTCAATCCTTATGATTTTTGGATTCCTTATAGATATACATATCTATATTGTTTTGGTCAAAAATCAAGCAAGGATAATGCAACCAAATCTTTGTTGTGAGGAATGATGCTTGAACAAATGAACAATTGAATGAGTAACTTGGAAAATGTAATGAACAAGTGACACAAGGATTTATACGAGGAAAAAGCCGTTGATCAAGAGTTGATCTCCGGCATAAAAAACCTCGGGTGATGGAAATTACCGATCACCAACTAAGATTAAACAGAAAAATGTTACAACTCGGGATGATAACAAGCTTGTTACAAGGATCACTAGTGTGCAATGTGCAAAAAAATGTATGAAATCGCCAAGTAAACTGTCGAGAACTGTTTCGAGAGTGTGTGTTTGCTAAAATTAGCCAAGTGTTCTAACTCAAGCTTGTTATCCCCTTTTTAATTTAGAAATAACTAAAATAACTAACTATCCGCTAAATGTGCAAGTCTCCCACGATCTCCATAACGTTCACAAGGGCCAAGCACGTGCGGAATATTGAGGGAATATGCTCCACGAATATCGGCAAGACCAAGTCCATGCACATACTCCTGCTAAACGAGCTCACACACAAGGTAGACAGCCGTTAGTGTAAGGATAACAATGAGGATCCTGAATCCTGGTCCTGCAACACATTCTGAGGATCCTAAATTCAAATAGAATTAGGGATCCGTGATCCTGGCAGTACTTGAGGATCCTTGATCCTTAGGATTGGAAAAATCCTCCCCTAACAATTGCCCCCAAAATATAAGGAGTAAAATGTAAATTAACGAGTTATATTTTTGATCTTATCTGCAACTAACTAACGGATATATAGCCGTTAGGATCGAACTAGCCGTTGCTGATCTTACGTCATTGAAGTGACAATCCTACAAAATCATCATTATAAATTCAAGTTAGAGATAAGGGTCAGGAAGCATTTAAATTCGTGCGTTACACCCTTTAAATCCTCATTCGAAGATTGATCAGGTACTTCCCTCTCCCTTCTCTATTCATCTTCTTCCGCTGTTCCTACTTTCTTTAACATCACCTATGGCCAAGATGGTTTTAAGATCCTCACCGGCTAAGGATCACCAAAAAGATAGTCCCCTAGAGAGCCAAGGAATCATCAAAGATTCTCCGAAGGAACGTTGCTGCTTTACTGATCCGGAGATAGACCGGATTCGTCATTGCTTTTCGGCAGACTCTGTCTTTAAACCTTTTGACCCTACCGCCTTGAGTGACTTCGTTTCTGCAACTTGGATTGCTTTTCCGGCCACCCCATTTCTGATAGGATACTCCTATCCTTTCCCTACTTTTACCCAGTCTTTCTTCTCCCTTACCGGCATATCCTATGTCCAGGCCATGCCAATGATGTGGAGGGTTTTATATACCCTTGAGAGAATCATTGAGCAGGAAGATATAGAGTTGGGAATGTCGGAATTGGCTGAACTATATAACCTTGTGAGCCATGGTTCACATCGCTTCTTATTCAAACATAAACCCGGTGAGGCACACCCAATCCTCAAGACCACCAAGAATGACACCAACTGGAAGAAGCGTTTCTTCTTCGTTAGGAGGGATTCTATTCCGGATGGGAAGGATCTCCCAAGAGAGTGGGCCACCCATGGTAGGATAGAGGATCCTTACAGAAGGATCATAGGATAACCCTGTTTCTGTTGAGGATCACTAACATCTTTTTGTTTCTTTTGTGCAGCTATCTCTGTTTCTCATATTATTCCATCACCTGCAACAAAAGAGAGGATCGCTGCTTTCTGGAATCTTGATCCTGCAATAAGATCATTTCAAGCAAACACCAAGGATTCTCAAGAAGTATCCTCCTGCTCAGTCACAATGTCAAGTAAGTATCCAAGTCGATATATAATTAAATGTTTAAATGTAAATAAAACAATAATACTTATCTGTTGTTTTGTATTGATAGGCGCTGGAAAATCCTCAAAGTCAGCCACCCGCTTCAGTGTCACCGATCTCAGGGCTGTTGCTCCCAGGTCTGGGAAGAAGAAGTCTGCTGCTAGCCCTAGCATTCCAGTCCCAAAGCCTACCAACTCCAAGGGCAGAGGAGGAAAGAAGAGGAAATCCTCTGAAGCTGATAACCTTGAAGGCCTGCCCCTCATCCGTCACCAGTTCGAGGAATACTTTGCTGATGTAAGGATCCCTGATCCTTAAACCTATCCTGCACGTATGAGGATAAGTGATCCTGAAATGAATCCTTTTTTCTTTGCAGAAATTCGCTGAGATCCAGATGCTTTTTGATGCTTATGTTGAAGAGGCTGAGGCGAAAGAGCTGGACTTCCAGAAAATCTTCTTGGCTAAGGATGAGACTATCTCTTTCCTTGAGAAGGATCTGAACTTGGCAAAGAGACAGCTGGTAATGGCCCACATCGATGCTGACCATGAGAAGAACGAGGTGATGGAGGACGCCAAACTCTCTGCTGCCATTGCCATGTATAAGACCAAGTTGCAGATGGCTCAAGAGGCTGAGGATCATGACTTTGACAGGACCAACTGGGACAAGGAGGGCTGGAAGGCTAGGCTGGCTGAGCTTGATGATGAAGAGGAGGCTACAGAGGTCTTGGCAATTGAGGCAGGAGGCAGCGAAGCTAAGGATCAGGCGGGTGATGCTGATGCTGGTTGTTTTGGTCAAAAATCACACAAGGATAATGCAACCAAATCTGATTTTGTGAGGAATGATGCTTGGTTAATTGAATGAACGACAAGTGTATGAAATCAACGATGAACACCGAGATTTATACGAGGAAAAAGCCCTTGATCTTTAGAAGATCTCCGGCATAAAAAACCTCGGGTGATGGAAACTACCGATCACCAAATATATTGCTGAAACAATAGTGATCCTT
This sequence comes from Helianthus tuberosus, assembly GCA_030545235.1. Classification (NCBI taxonomy): domain Eukaryota; kingdom Viridiplantae; phylum Streptophyta; class Magnoliopsida; order Asterales; family Asteraceae; genus Helianthus; species Helianthus tuberosus. Next base: position 30,749 of record JARYGA010037209.1, read on the forward strand.
GTACAACTTCAGAAGAAAACAAGCTCGATACAATGAATTTCTAGTGAAAGTGTGTGTTTTTTGCTAAGTGTTTGCAGAGAATTCGTGTATTGTGTGTATTTTCTGTGGTGTGCACGACTTATGCCTTTTTTGAGCTTGTTTCCCCTTAAAAAGATAAGAAAAAACAACTAACTAACTTCCCGAAAAAGGTGGAAGTCACCCATGACCACCACTAACGGTTATTTCTTCAATATGCACGTGCCTAAAAGCATATTCCACGAGATTCCAGCAGAGAAGTGGTCCACTACGTCCATTACCTGCATTTACACATTAATAACGTGCAAAACATAAGTTCTGTTAAGGATCCTGATCCTCAGACTCGTGATCCTCAGACGCGTGATCCTCAGACTCGTGATCCTCAGACTCTGGATCCTCAGACTCTGGATCCTCAGACTGTCTGCATCATCCATTAAGGATCCGTGATCCATGCCCAGACTCAGGATAGATGATCCTTAGCATAAAATTCATGCCCTAACAATTGCCCCCAATATGGCAGTTGTGATAAGGATTCACAGCTGTCATATTTCCGTCAGAAGCGGACTTGCCGTTGCTGCTGGTAACTAGTTGTTACACTGCCTGTCGTCACTGATAAGACCTGCTATAATGATCATTGCAAAATATAGAGTTAGAGATAACTCCTCAAGTGCCTTTACAGATCAGAAGATCCTTCCATTCGTGGAGAATGAATCCTTCTACACAGTTTGCTATTAACCTTCCTGCACTTTAATTTCTGCATAGACACTTTAACTGTTAGATAGCCTTATCCGGCCTGGGTGGATGGTCCACGGTTTTGCTGGTGAAATCCAGGCCAGATGATTTGATACATAATGAATGGGTAATAACATTAAACTTTTTTAGCTACATCTATTGTTGTTTCTTCCCTTTTTATTTTTCATGTATGCTTTCTATTTTCAAAAATATCATCACCAAACAACTGGAAAGTTATTGAAAATCTGATGATAATGTTACACTTTTAACAGAAAACTTGAAGTGTTCATATAAATGTGGATCAATGATCCTTAACCAAAAAGGATAAGAGACAACTTACAGCTTCGAAAAAGTTAGAATATAACATACCAGAGAATCCAAGTTAGGATTCTATATCCTTGTAAATTATTGCTGAATAAGCAAACTATGAAAAGTAAAGCTTCTAGGATCAAGGATCCTTATCGTCAGAACTTGTATAACTTTAGACAGTAGTTTCTAGGGTGAAGAATCATGGATCCTTGAACTATAGGCAGGATAATGGGTGGTGGTTGGATCCTCTGTTTGGGGGATGAAGCCACTCGTTATCCTTCCGTCTTTTATTTTCTGTACTACAAAGACCCGTAAACAATGGACATCCTCTGCCAACCCGTGTGGACGGGCCACGTTTTGCTGGTAGAAACGTGGGTTGGCAATTTTGACAACCTTAAGGGGTTGAACATTTTGTGAATAAAATAACTCTTAACTTTCTGGCTATTTCCCGTGTTGTTATCCTTATATATCCTTTAGTTTTCAATTGTTGTGATATACATTTGTTTGAATAATAAAAGTTAAACAAATTAAGTTTAAGAATTTTAGGATATGATCCAGGATCAAATATCCTATAGTTGAAAAGTTCCGAAAAGTAGTATATTTTAAGGATCATAAGTTCAGTTGTCAAAGTATAAGGGCTATTCAAATGAATAATGAATAAAATCAAAATAGTTAAGGATTATACCTGAGAATCCAAGTTAGGATCCTAACCTTTTTCATTATAAACAGGATAACCATAAGACAAACCTTAATGGAAGGTAAGGATCAAGGATCCTTGGATGTTTGTCTCCAAAAACCTGAAATAGGATACAACTTGGGACTAAGCCAATATAAGATAAGAGTTAGTAACTGGGGGCAAGCCCAACAAACTTGGGACAAGCCCAAATAAACTGGGGACAAGCCCAAATAAACGGATGTAAACTGGGGTCAAGCCCATATAAACGGATGTAAACTGGGGTCAAGCCCATATAAACGGATGTAAACTGGGGTCAAGCCCATATAAACGGATGTAAACTGGAGTATGGCCCTCACTGGCGACTATCCAAACTTGAGCGACATGAAAATGCCGAAACCTTAGCTAACGTGAAAACGTTAGAAACCTTAGGAACGGATGTATGGTACGTCTACCATTATACGTAGGATCCTGGGTACAGCCAGTACAATGAAATTGTCAGCCCCTAAAACGAGTACTGGTCGCACTGCCTTGAACTGCACCAGGATCATCGTGTGCTACTGGCGAAACTGGGGACAGGCCCAAACTGGGGACAAGCCCAAAACTTTGGAGAGTTGGCCAACCACTTTGATCTTCTGTAAAATGATAACAACTCTGCAAAAGCTTAAACTTTGTGAAAATAGATGTTAACTGATTAACATCTTTAACTTATGATAAGTAATAAGTATAAAATGAATGAAAATGAAAATGAAAGTAATGTGTTACCAAATGTAGAATCATATATCCTTTGAGGATCCTGGATCCTTAATCAGAATACCGGTATCGCTGAGGATCCCTGATCCTTCTTACTTAAAGTATTTTTGAGATGAACAGCATTCCAAGCTCTTGGTAGGAGATCATCATCCATTGTTAACAAGTGATATGCCCCCTTTCCTGATTCAGCTTCAATTAGATAGGGGTCTTCCCACTTTGGTGCTAGCTTCCCATCAGAAGGATTTGTAGTGTTCTGGAATGCTTTTCTTAGCACAAAATCACCAACTTAAAATCTTCTAATCCTGACATTCTTGTTGTATGCTCCAGCCATTCTTTGTTGATAACTGGCCATTTCCTTTTTTCTGACTTTGAGCAAAAGCTTTTTCTTAGGATGCAGATGTTATGTTGGTTGGTGTAGAATAGTACTGTGTCTTTGACAAGCATCACACTTCTTTGCATAATCCACAACATCCTTCTTCGTGGTAGGCCTATAGTATGTTGTTCTAAGAATCCTTGAGAATAGTGCTCTGCCCCCAGTGTGGTTTCCACAGTCTCCTTGACTTTGAAAGCTTTAGGATTTTGTCCTGTAGGGATCTCTCCATGTTGTATATATCTTAGGATTGGAAGGATCCAGGATCCTGAATTCGACTGTTTAGGATCACCAGGTATGATTGCAGAATCCTCCACTATCTCCATGGCTACGTGATCCTCAATTGCAGGAGTTAAAACATGGGTGATGAGTATTTTTCACATCTTCTGGCATCTTTAGGAATGATCGAAGGTTAGTTAAAGCGTCAGCTTCTGCATTTTCTTCCCTGGGTACCTGTGGTAGACTGAAAAAAGAAAAAGAATATGCCAGTTTCCTGACTATTTCTAAGTACTTGATTAGCTTTTCACATTTGACAGTGTAAGAACTGTTGTAATGATTAGTAATTGATAGAGAATCTACATATACTTGAAGATACCTGATCCTCATATTATTAGCTAATTGCAAACCTGCTATCAAGGCCTCATACTCAACCTCATGATTAGTGGTTTGGAATTCACATGCAATGGATTGGGGTATAATGTCCCCCTGTGGAGATTTTAGTAGTGTGCTTTGTCTAGTTCCTTTAACATCTGAAGCTCCATCCGTGAAGAGTGTCTAAGGATCCTTGGTCTTCTCAAGTTGTTGAACTCCTAGTTCAGCTTCCCTTTGTAGATCACTACTGGAATCAGCCACAAAGTCAGCTAAAGCTTGGGACTTGATGGCAGTCCTGGGTTCATACTTAATGTCATATGCAATAAGCTTGACCATCCACTTTGCTATTCTACCTGACACTTGAAGTTTCCTGAGAACATTCTTGATAGGAATGTTAGTTTTCACAATAATGGTGTGAGTTTCGAAATAATGTCTATGTTTAGCAGAAGCCATAATTAAATCAAGAATTAATTTCTCTAAATGAGAATACCTGGCCTCAGCATCAAGTAGAATTTTACTTACATAGTATACCAGATGTTGAGAGCCTTCATGATCCTTAACTAGGATCACACTTACTGCTTTAGCTGAAATAGCTAAGTATAAGGATAACGATTTTCCATTTTCTGGTTTCATCAGGGCTGGTGCTGAGGATAGATAATCCTTAAGAACCTTAAGTGCAGCTTCATGCTTATCAGTCCACTCAAACTTGCCTTGAGCAATTTGTCTACCTCTTCTTGGATAATGGCATTCCTTTCAAGTGCAAACTTTCTCCTGTCATATCTTCATGTTTCCAAGCGAAGGTAGATTTTCTTCTTTCCAAGAAGGATACTAAATCCTGCTCAATACTGTCTAGGATCCCGAATCCTATAAAAATTTTGGATTCAGGATCCTCTGGGTTCAACATAATATCCTTAACGTCTTGCTCTCTTGCCTCCATGATGTCTTGCTCCTTGGAGGCTGGTTTCATTGAAGAAGTGTAACAGTTCTTTTCCTCCTGCTAATCACTTTCTATCTTTACCATATCTCATAGAGTTGGGACCTTGACACATTGGTGATATGTTGAGGGGGACTGCCTTCATATCGTGTATCCATGGCTACACCGTCGTGATGAGGATCCTGAATGTCCGCACAGTTATCCTCATCATATGATATTACTTTCTGCTGGGTAAGGATGGAGGTCCGAACAGGTTTGCCCCCATTCTCCATCTTTGTTTCCTTTGCACTTCTCTTAGCTGCTGAGAACCTCCGGAGATGAAATGGATGATTTGAGCATCGGATGGTGGAGGAGGAGCTTTTTCAGGAACTTTCTCAGGATACTTGATCCTTGACTTTTTCCTTCCGAGCAATTCCTTCAAGTATCCTTTGCTCAAAAGATAACCTATCTCCTTCCTTAATGCTATGCACTCATCTGTGAGATGACCAGAATCCCCATGGTAAGCACACCATTTCGATTCGTCTTTGGTGGTAGGCGGTTTGTCATTCTTCCTTGGCCACCTAACCTTGTCACCTAAACTTTGTTGTTCTTGAATGAGGATCCTTGCTTCTCTTGCTTTGAGGATCCTGCTAACCTTTCCTGGATCCTTTTGTCATCCTCTAGCCGGATGAACCTAAGGGCCCGGGTTCTTACCTTATCTAGATTCCTGCATGGTGTCATAACAAGATCATCATAGAATAATGAATCCCTAAGCAGTCCCATTTTAAAGGCTTCAACAACCGTAGCTATATCCAGGTTAGGGATATCTAAGGATTCTTTACTAAATTTAGTTATGTAATCCCTTAATGATTCATTATGACCTTGGGTGATCCTATATAAGTCACTAGTTAATCGTTCAAATCTCCTACTGCATGAGAATTGGCAATTAAACAAATTAACTAGATTAGCAAATGAAGTAATAGAGTAAGGAGGAAGACTTAGCAGCCATTTTAACGCTGATCCGGTAAGTGTGGATCCAAAGCCCTTGCACAAGCAACCAGATTTGGTGTCTGAAACCTCTTCGGTATCTCTGCATCACAAATAGGTGGTGTAAAACGAGATATCTTGTGGCTTTCATCAGGAATTTCAGGAATGGGCTTAACCACTCCTGGAACGTTGGATATTATATCCCTATGTTTCTGCAATTCCTTAGCCATAGCTTGGTTGATACCTGTATCCTACACAAAGCCATGGTTAGCATTGCAAAAATTATTCAAAGTGTTACCTCCTGAATGATTCAAGTTTGGAATTCCAGATGTGAATCCATGTTGGCGGGATTCTGGCATAACCGAGGGACCAGAGGAAGCAATGGTCTGCATTGGTATGAAGTCTCCTAGATAAACATCTGAACTTCCGGGTTGCACACTCCTTAAGTATCTTTGATCCTGGAAGATGTTGGATCCTTGAAGTGCTGTGAATGTAGGTCTTGGAGGATAATCCATGGATCCGGAAACCTGAGATGAAGATCCTTGAACCTGGAAGGAGGAACCTTGAACCTGAGAGGATCCTTAAACCTGAGAGGATAGAGGATCCCTGATCCTGAGAGGAGGATCCCTGAACCTGAGAGGATCCTTGAACCTGAGAGGATCCTTGAACCTGAGAGGATCCTTGAACCTGGGAGGAGGATCCCTGTACCTGAGAGGATCCTTGAACCTGAGAGGATCCTTGAACCTGAGAGGATCCCTGAACCTGAGAGGATCCTTGAACCTGGGAGGAGGATCCCTGAACCTGAGAGGATCCTTGAACCTGAGAGGATCCTTGAACCTGAGAGGAGGATCCCTGAATTGGCTGCGTCCCCATGCATCCTCCTAAACTGGTGAAGAATCCCTGATGCTGAAATGAGGATCCTGAAGGCTGGAAAGAGGATCCTCGAGCCTGAGACATTACCGATGATCCAGAACACATTCCTATTGATGCACCCTGGTATTGGACATCTGGACCTGCAAAGTGCTGGGAAGTTATGACCGGAGTGTCGAAATTTAGCGACCTCGACATCAAAGGGTAGTGATCCTCTGCTGATTTTATCAATTTCGCGAAGGATCCTGCCATTGGTTTTGACCTGCTGCTGCATGTGATTCTTCATCTACACAATCAAAGCATAAAAATCACTGTTAGTAAGTGTAGAGGAAGAAACAACAGTTGGTTTTGTGAAAACGGGGGTTGTCTTCTTCGGAGAATTCTCAGCATTCTTCTGGAATGCAAGGGGGAGATGATGCAAAGGCGGAATGCCCTGTGAAAAAGTGACCGCCGACATAGAACTTGGAGAAGTTCTCCCTGAGAAGCCATGTGGTTGAAGGTAATGAACCGAAACGAATGGAATGAACAAAATTTATCAGAATTGAAGCACCAATTGCCCCACGGTGGGCGCCAAACTGTTTTGGTCAAAAATCACACAAGGATAATGCAACCAAATCTGATTTTGTGAGGAATGATGCTTGGTTAATTGAATGAACGAGAAGTGTATGAAATCAACGATGAACACCGAGATTTATACGAATAAAAAGCCCTTGATCTTTAGAAGATCTCCGGCATAAAAAACCTCGGGTGATGGAAACTACCGATCACCAAATATATTGCTGAAACAATAGTGATCCTTGTACAACTTCGGAAGAAAACAAGCTCGATACAATGAATTTCTAGTGAAAGTGTGTGTTTTTTGCTAAGTGTTTGCAGAGAATTCGTGTATTGTGTGTATTTTCTGTGGTGTGCACGACTTATGCCTTTTTTGAGCTTGTTTCCCCTTAAAAAGATAAGAAAAAACAACTAACTAACTTCCCGAAAAAGGTGGAAGTCACCCATGACCACCACTAACAGTTATTTCTTCAATATGCACGTGCCTAAAAGCATATTCCACGAGATTCCAGCAGAGAAGTGGTCCACTACGTCCATTACCTGCATTTACACATTAATAACGTGCAAAACATAAGTTCTGTTAAGGATCCTGATCCTCAGACTCGTGATCCTCAGACGCGTGATCCTCAGACTCGTGATCCTCAGACTCTGGATCCTCAGACTCTGGATCCTCAGACTGTCTGCATCATCCATTAAGGATCCGTGATCCATGCCCAGACTCAGGATAGATGATCCTTAGCATAAAATTCATGCCCTAACACTTGTGATGATGCAGCCAAGGTTTGAGCTGCAGAAATGGGCGATGATGGATTTATCTAGACGCGACCGGAGGCCATTTTTTTATGATTTGGTAGCGGTTTTTGGTTGTTGATGTTTTTATTTCAAACAATGATGGTCTGTAATAACTAAACAATAGCTATTAGGGTTGAGGATCATGGATCCTTTGAACAATAGGTAGGATAATAGGTGGTGGAGGGATCCTCTGTTTGGGGGATGAAACCACTTGTTATCCCGCCATCTTTTATTTCCTGCACTTTTAAGACCTGTTAACAATGGACACCCTTTGCCAACCCAGGTGGACGGGCCACGTTTTGCTGGTAGAAACTTGGGTTGGCAATTTTGACAACCTTTCAAAGGTTTAACTTTTGGTGAATAAATAAAACTTTAATCTTTTGGCTATTTCTTGTGTTGTTATTCTGTATATATTTTATCCTTCAATAGTTGTGATATACTTTGTTTGAATTCATAAGTAAAGAATAAAGGTTTAATAAATCATGTCAAAAAGTTTTAGGATATGATCAAGGATCAGATATCCTATAATTGATCAATTCAAAAAAGCAGTATAGTTCAAGGATCATGTGTCCTGTTGTCAAAGGATAAGGGTCACTTATATAAATAATGAATAAAATTAAAATGATCAAGGATCATATCTGAGAATCCAAGTTAGGATCCTAAATCTTTAACATTCACAATCAGGATAACCAAAAGACAAACCTTAGTAAAAGGTAAGGATCAAGGATCCTTGGCTGTTTGACTTCAAAAACCTGAAATGGAACATCACTTGGGACTAAGCCAATATAAGAGAAGAGTTAGCAACTGGGGAGAAGCCCAAAAATTCTGGGGACAAGCCCAAAGGATCTTGTGTAAACTGGACTATGGCCCTCACTGGCGACTATCCAAACTTAGTGACATGAAGATGCAAAAACCTTAGCTAACGTGAAAACGTTAGAAACCTTAGGAACGGATGTATGGTACGTCTACCATTATACGTAGGATCCCGGATACAGCCAGTACAATGAAATTGTCAGCCCCTAAAGCGAGTACTGGTCCCATTGCCATGAACTATACCAGGATCATCGTGCACTGCTGGCGATACTGGGGGCAAGCCCAATGACTGGGGACTAGCCCAAATAACTGGGGTCAAGCCCAAAAAACTGGGGTCAAGCCCAAATAACTGGGGTCAAGCCCAAAAAACTGAGGTCAAGCCCAAATAACTGGATACTTCTGTAGATACTCAATCCTTTGTCAAGAATATATGAACCTTCTGCAAAACTCAGAATTAAGTGAAAGAAGGATAAAGGATCCACGATCCTTCTCCTTGTATATAGGAAAATTAAAGAATGAAAGAGTTTGGGATCAGATCATTACCAGAATGAGGATCATCCATCCTCGGAGGATCCTTCGAGGATATCGGTCATGAAAGTAGTTGAGGATCCTGGATCCTTTCTACATGAAATATTTCTTCAGGTGAGCATCATTCCAAGCTCTTGGTAGCAAATCACCATCTATTGTTAGAATTGATATGCCCCCTTTCCTGCCTCAGCTTCAATCAGGTAGGGGCCTTCCCACTTTGGTGCCAACTTTCCATCAGCAGGATTTGTGGTATTCTGAAATGCTTTCCTCAATACCATATCACCAACTTGGAATTTCCTGATCCTGACATTTTTGTTGTAGGCTCCAGCCATCCTTTGTTGATAATTAGCCATCCTTATTCTTGCCAAATCCCTGAGTTCTTCTATAGTATCCAAGTCTTGAACCAAGTTTTCAGCATTTCCTTCAGGATCACGGATGCTTGTTCTTGCAGTAGGAACCACCATCTCTGTTGGGATCACTGATTCTGCTCCAAATACCAAAGAAAATGGAGTTTGGCCAGTAGCATTCTTGGGAGTTGTCCCATCAGCCCATAGTACATAAGGTAGTTCTTCTGCCCACTTTCCTTTCTTGGATCCAAGCTTCTTCTTTAAGTTGTTGATGATGATCTTATTGGATGATTCTACTTGACCATTAGCTTGTGGGTAGACTGGTGTTTATGTTATCATCTTAATCCCCCAGCTGTCACAAAAGTTAGTAGTTCTACTCCCAATAAATTGGGATCCATTATCATAAACAATTTCAGAAGGATACCAAATCTAGTAATAATATTTCTTTTGATAAAGGATATCACTTCTTTTTCTCTGACTTGAGCAAAGGCTTCAGCTTCTATCCACTTGGAGAAGTAATCAGTCATGGCAAGCATGAATACCTTTCCTCCTGGTGCTTTGGGAAGTTTACCAACTATATCCATTCCCCATCTCATGAATGGCCAAGAAGAGGATATAGGATGCAAGAGCTCTACTGGTTGGTGAAGGATGTTACTATGTCTCTGACAAAGATCACACTTCTTGGCATAATCCACAGCATCCTTCTTCATAGTAGGCCAATAGTATCCTGTCCTCAGGATCCTTGAGAATAATGCCCTGCCCCTAGTGTGGTTTCCACAATCTCCTTCATGAAAATCCTTTAGGACTTCTTGGATTTCAGGATCCTCTATGCATCTTAGATATGGACCTGCAAGAGATCGTTTATATAACATGTTATTCAATATTGTGAATTGAGATACCTTGATTTTGAAAGCCCTGGGGTTTTCTCCTGTAGGAATCTCTCCATGTTGTATGTATCTCATGATTGGAAGGATCCATGATCCTGAACGAGACTGTGCACCATCACTAGGAACCATTGCAGAATCCTCTTCTATCTCCATGGCTATGTGATCCTCAATGGCAGGATCCAAAACATGGATGATAGGGATCTTAATATCCTCTGGGATATTTAAGGATGATCCTAAGTTGGCCAATGCGTCAGCTTCTGCATTTTCTTCCCTGGGTACCGGTGTCAAACTAAAAGAAACAAAAGAGAGTGCCAATTCCTTGACTATCTCTAGGTATTTGATTAGTTTTTCACCTTTAGCAGCATAAGATCCATTAAAGTGATTAGTGATTAACAATGAATCTACATGTACCTCAAGATACCTGATCCTCATATGCTTGGCAATTTGCAAACCAGCTATCAAGGCTTCATATTCAGCCTCATTATTAGTAGTTTAAAACTCACAAGCTATGGAGTGGGGTATTATGTCCCCCTGTGGCGATTTTAGTAGTATTCCAAGTCCTGTTCCTTTGACATTAGAGGATCCATCAGTTAAGAGTATCCAAGGATCCTTAGTTTCTTCCAGCTGTTGGACTTCTAACTCAGCTTCCTTTTGCAAGTCACTACTAAAATCTGCCACAAAGTCAGCTAAGGCTTGGGATTTGATGGCAGTCCTTGGTTCATATCTTATATCATAAGCACTAAGCTTCACTGCCCACTTAGCTATCCTTCCTGACATTTCAGGTTTCCTAAGAACATTCTTAATTGGAAAATTAGTCTTGACAATAATGGCATGAGTTTCAAAATAATGTCTTAATTTAGTAGATGCCATAATCAAAGCAAGGATAAGTTTCTCTAAATCTGAATACCTGGATTCAGCATCAAGCAAACTCTTACTTACATAATAGACAGGATGTTGTGTACCTTGGTGATCCTTAACAAGGACTGCACTTACTGCTTTAGAGGATACCGCCAGATATAAGGATAATATATCCCCTTTTTCTGGTTTCATCAAGGCAGGAGCTGAGGATAGGTAATCCTTAAGGGCTTTGAGAGCATTTTCATGCTTTTCAGTCCACTCAAATTTCTTGTTCTTTCTCAAAATGTCATAGAATTCCTTGTACTTTTCTGATGACTTGGATATGAACCTGTTCAAGGCCGTGATCCTCCCTGTTAACCTTTGCACTTCCTTGGCATTGGCAGGAGATTTGATATTCACAATAGCCTTAATTTGCTCTGGACTTGCTTCAATGCCTCGTTTTGTTACCATGTATCCTAGGAATTTTCCTGCTTTAACACCAAAGTGACACTTGGAAGGATTTAGTTTCATATTAAATTTATCAAGGATATCGAATGCTTCCTCCAAGTCTCTAAGGTGATCCTCAGCTTTCTTGGACTTAACCACCATGTCATCTATATAGACTTCCATAGTGTGTCCAATTTGTTCCTTGAACATCATATTGACTAGCCTTTGATAATTAGCACCTGCATTCCTTAGTCCAAATGGCATAGCAATATAACAATAGATACAAGTTGGGGTCATAAAGGATGTATCCTCTTGATCAGATGGTTCCATCTGAATTTGTTGAAATCCCGATGAAGCATCGATAAAAGTCAACAACTCATGACCCGCGGTAGCATCCACCATGGAGTCAATGTGGGGTAGTGGGAAAGGATCCTTGGGACATGCCTTGTTTAAGTCAGTAAAATCGACACATACCTTCCACTTTCCGTTTTTCTTTTGAACAACAACCACATTGGCTAACCATCTTGGATACTTAACCTCTCTAATCATACCTGCCCGGAGTAGCTTGTCTACCTCCTCCTGGATAATGGCATTCCTCTCTGGTGCAAACTTCCTCCTCTTCTGATGTATAGGTTTGAATGACCTGTCAATGCCAAGTTTATGAGTAATTATATCTTTAGATATACCTGTCATGTCCTCATGCTTCCAGGCAAAGGTAGTTTTTCTCCTTTTAAGGAAGGATACTAGATCCTATTCAATATTACTAAGGATCCCTGATCCTATGAAGACTATGGATTCAGGATCATGAGGATCCATAAGGATTTCTTTCACATCCTGTTCTCTTGCCTCCAAGACATCTCTTGAAGGATGCTTTAATTGCTATTGCTCCCTTGGTCTTGAGGCTGGCTTCATTGATGACGTGTAGCAATTCTTAGCTTCTTGTTGATCACTCTCAATTTTCACCACTCCCCATGGACTAGGAAGCTTTACACATTGATGATAGGTAGATGGGACTGCCTTCATGTCATGTATCCATGGCCTGCCAAGGATAACATTACAACAAGATAAGCAATCTATAACACAAAATTTTTGATAAGAATGGAGTCCTTCAATATAGATGGGAAGTTTAATGTCCCCCAATGTATTCTTGGTTTCTCCGCTGAATCCCACAAGAACTGAAGATCTTGGGACAATGTCTGATTTAGGAATGTTCATTTTCTTGAGGACATCAAGCTGAATGATGTTAACCGAGCTTCCTCCATCGATTAGGATCCTGCGAACAAAATGCTTAGAAATAAACAGAGTAATAACAAGACCATCATGATGAGGATCCTGAACATCAACACGATCATCCTCATCAAAAGTCATAACTTTCTCCTGCGTAACAGTAGAGGTCCGGATGGGTCTATCTCCATTATCCATCTTGGTCTCCTTTGCATGTCTTTTGGCTGCTGAAAAGGAAGTACCACAAATGTCTGATCCACCGGATATGAAGTTTATAACTTGTGCATCTGCTGGAGGAGCAGGAGCTCTTTCTGGGATCCTCTCAGGATCTTGGGTCCTTGACTTCTTTCTTCCCAAAAGCTCCTTCAAGTGCCCCTTGCTTAACAAATAACCAATCTCTTTTCTCAGTGCAATACACTCTTCAGTGAGATGCCCGAAATCCTCGTGATATGCACACCATTTGGATTTGTCTTTTGTAGCAGCTGGTTTATCACTTTTTCTAGGCCATCTTGCTTTTTCACCTAAATTCTGCATTGCAAGGATCAGTTCATTGTTATCAATAGAAAAACAGTATTCAGAAATGGGAGGATAATCCTCATCATCCTCTTCCTGTTCTACTGCATGCACGTTCTGGTTGTCAGACTTGTTGTAGGACTTAAACTTGTTGTTCTTGAAGTAGGATCCTTGCTTTTCCTGCTTTGAGGATCCTGCCAGTCTTTCCTGGATCCTTTTATCATCCTCTAATCGGATGAATCTAAGGTCCCTGGTTCTCACTTCATTAAGATTCCTGCAAGGGGTCATGACAAGATCATCATAGAACAATGAATCCCTAAGTAAACCCATTTTAAAGGCTTCCACAGCCATAGCTATATCCAGGTTAGGGATATCTAAGGATTCTTTACTAAACTTAGTGATGTAATCTCTAAGTGATTCATTTTGACCTTGTGTTACCCTATATAGATCACTAGTTAAACGTTTAATTTTCTACTACATGAGAATTGACTATTAAACAGATTAACTAGATTAGCAAATGAAGTAATAGAGTAAGGGGGAATACTTAGCAGCCATTTAAGAGCTGATCCTGTGAGTGTGGATCCAAAACCCTTGCATAGACATGCTTCCTTTAATCTCTCAGGAATTGGATTGATCTCCATCCTTTCTCTGTATTGAGCTACATGTTCCTCTGGATCCGTCGAACCATCATACAGCTTCATAGTTGGTATCTGGAACCTTTTGGGTATCTCAGCATCACAAATAGGTGGTGCAAAATGAGATATCCTATGGCTACCATCTGCGATCTCAGGAATGGGCTTAACCACTCCTGGAACACTGGATATCATATCCTTTAGCTTCTGTAATTCTCTAGCCATAGCTTGATTAATACCTGTATCCTGCATAAAACCATCGTTAGTGTTGTAAGAATTATTCAAAGTGTTACCTCCCGGAGGATTCAAGTTTGGAATCCCATATGTGAATCCATATTGACGAGATTCTGGTATGATTGAAGGACCAGAAGTAGCAATGGTCTGCATTGGAATGAAGTCTCCTTGATGAACATCTGAACTTGAGGGTTGTACACTTCGTAAGAATCCTTGATCCTGAAAGATGTTGGATCCTTGAACCTGGAAGGAGGATCCTTGAACCTGAGAGGATCCTTGGACCTGTGAGGATCCTTGGACCTGAGAGGATCCTTGGACCTGAGAGGATCCTTGGACCTGAGAGGATCCTTGGACTGTGTGTGTCCCCAAATATCCTCCTGAGCTGATGAAGGATCCCTGATGCTGGAAAGAGGATCCCGAAGGCTGAAAATAGGATCCTGAAGGCTGGAAGTGAGACCCAAAAGCCTGACTCATAGTTGTTGTTCCATAACGCCTTCCCAATTGTCCACTCTGATACTGGATATCTGGAGCTGCAGATTGCTGGGCAGTCATAGCTGGAGTGTCGAAATCCAGTGACCTTGGTATCAGAGGAGAGTGATCCTTCCCCGATCTTTTCTGTTTCTTGATGTCACCAATTTCCCAGAGGATCCTTTCGTTGGTTTTGTCCTGCTCTTGTATGTGATCCCTCATCTGCAAAATCAAAGAAAAAGGATCACTAGTAGTAGGGTTAGAAGAAACAGTAGAAGTTGGTGGTTTTGGAAAAATGGGGCTTTGTCTCTTTGCAGCATTTTCAGCATTCTTCTGGGATCCAGAAGGTGGTGGAGGCAAAGGTGGAACGCCCTGTGAAGAAGTGATTGTCGGCATTGAACTTGACGTGTTCTTCGCTGAAGAAGCCATGTGGTTGAAGATGATGAACCAAAATGAACACAATGAGCAAATTTTTTCAGAAATGAAGCACCAATTGCCCCACGGTGGGCGCCAAACTATTTTGGTAAAAAATCAAGCAAGGATAATCCAACCAAATCTTTGTTGTGAGGAATGATGCTTGAACAAATGAACAATTGAATGAGTAACTTGGAAAATGTAATGAACAAGTGACACAAGGATTTATACGAGGAAAAAGCCCTTGATCAAGAGTTGATCTCCGGCATAAAAAACCTCGGGTGATGGAAACTACCGATCACCAACTAAGATTAAACAGAAAAATGTTACAACTTTGGATGATAACAAGCTTGTAACAAGGATCACTAGTGTGCAATGTGCAAAAAATGTATGAAATCGCCAAGTAAACTGTCAAGAGCTGTTTCGAGAGTGTGTGTTTGCTAAAATTAGCCAAGTGTTCTAACTCAAGCTTGTTATCCCCTTTTTAATTTAGAAATAACTAAAATAACTAACTATCCGCTAAATGTGCAAGTCTCCCACGATCTCCACAACGTTCACAAGGGCCAAGCACGTGCGGAATATTGAGGGAATATGCTCCACGAATATCGGCAAGACCAAGTCCATGCACATACTCCTGCAAAATGAGCTCACATACAAGGTAGACAACCGTTAGTGTAAGGATAACAATGAGGATCCTGAATCCTGGTCCTGCAACACATTTTGAGGATCCTAAATTCAAACAGAATTAAGGATCCGTGATCCTGACAGTACTTGAGGATCCTTGATCCTTAGGATTGGAAAATCCTCCCCTAATATATATAATCATATTTTTCACATACTGTAATATACAAACCTTACGTAAGGTTAATGTATTTAAAAGATTCATATTTCCAAAAACAAGTCGGATATCAGGTTATGATACTATTTAGGGAATTCTGTCACTTGTTTGACATATTATATACCCCATCTTACCCGGTTCTCGTCGGAGAGGTAACCCCATCTTACCCGGTTCTCGCCGGAGAGGTAATTTGTATTTCCCATAAATAGAATTTTCTTAAAAAAATGAATCTTTTATTAGGGATTTTAACAAAGAACAAGGTAATTAGTATTCACATGATGGATCATATTCTAGAACCAAGTAGTACCAATAAATAAGAAATAACAGTGGCCAAGTGTTATCGCTTATTTACCATACTTGCAACGTTCTAGTCATCATCCTCATGACATACCAATACCCATCACACTTTATTTATGCAAGTAATTAGCTTATCTCGAAGCTTATACTAAGGTATTTTCTTAGGTTCAAGTTTAAATACTATCATGTGTGCTACCAGTTAATAGCAATTTCCTAACTCTTTCGTTTAAGCTTAGGTATTATCACAACACCCAATTGCTTAAACCAGTGGCTTGGCTCTGATACCACTTCAGTCACGACCCTCGACCACACCCTGGACGGGAGCCGCGAGCAGTCAAGTGGTACCGGTGGTTATTTTAAAAACATTGCAGCGGAAATGTTCATCAGGACCGTGAGTTAAGAAAAATATCAGAGTTTAGAAACACCGGATTTTATTTATTAAACAGATGGGAATAAACCTAGGTTTTACAAAGGTAGCGTTTATATTGGATAATCTGAATACATAAAATAACTTTTCTTAATTTTAATGATAAAATAAGCCACTTCTTTAAGCCTTTTGGTGTCGTATCCAACTCTTATTCCGATCTACTGTAATCACCTGAAATGCGTGTTAAAAATATTTGGTCAGCAGGAAATATTGGTGAGTTCATGCATTTTGTACTAAAACACATTTGTTATAATTTACAGCATTAAGAGTTTTTACATTTGCTCCTTCAAGATTGGCAAAGACTTAATCACTGCAATTACAACTTTGTTATAATTCACAGCATTAAGAGTTTTTACATTTGCCCCTTATCTTATAATTAGCTGGTTCAGTTGTCACTCGACCGGATCTATGACTGTGGACATATCACTAATTAGGCTCACCCACCTAAAGTGAAAAATCAATAGTAGTAATGTGCACAAAACCCCCACTTACTGCCAGTAATTAAAGATTAGCAAAGACTTAATCACTGCAAAGTATAACTGGAAAACATTTAGGGTTTTGCAAACAATTTGGTAAAAAGAGAATGACTCGCCTTGTTAGCATATAGTCTTTATTAAACAAGCCTCTTGATTTTAATCCTCTACTTTACAGTTCTGAATCTTCTGATTATTAATCATCTTGTTTGATAGTAAGTTTATGGATTGGAGTTTTCTGATAGTTAAACATATAGTTTAACAGAGTGGAATACGTATTAGTTTAAAACCATATCAAACCTAACGATGGTCACGAGATCAGAACGTTAACGAAATTCACAAAGTATAGTCTTACTTAGACAGCACTTTGGCATTCGTCCGTTGGTTTCCGAATCGATCGGACAGAATATCGTATCGGTGATTATTGGTTAGAACACCAACGTATAGAGAGAAGAATAGAAGGAATGAGCAAGAAAGAATGAAATCCTAGGCTCCTATTTATAGGTAAGGCAGATTCCTTTCTTAGCTATGAAGTTTTCTTACTTATTAAGTTTCCTTTATTTATTAGGTTTTTCTTACTTATTAAGTTTTCCTCCCTATTAAGTTTACTTATTTATTAAGTTTACTTAATTGTTTTAGCTGTCAAGTTTACTTAGCTTTTTAACTGATTATCTTTCGTAGCTGTTTATCTGATTAATCTATCTTAACTGTTTAGTTAAGTAATTTACTTAGCCGATTAATTAATTAACTTAATTAGCTGATTAATTAACTTACTTAGCTTGCTTAACTGCTAAGTTTCCTTTGTTACTAAGTTTTCTTAGCTATTAAGTTTTCTTAACCGCTAAGTTTTCTTAACTGCTAAGTTTTACATAACCATTAAGTTTTTCTTAATTACTTAGTTTACTTAGCCATTAAGTTTACTTAACTACTAAGTTTACTTAATCGCTAAGTATTCCAGTTTAACAGCTTCCTGGTTATGAGTTTTAATTTCTAGATATAATGGAACTCGTATTAGCGTATTAACCCAATTCAACTTTAACGATAATCACGAGATCAAAACTCACAACAAATGACAAAGTATAGCCGTATACAGGCAACACTTAAACATCCGTTGGATCAGTTTCAATCAATCGGATATAGTACCGTGTCCGTGATTAGAGTTATTACCCTGATAAAGAGCAGAGTTTCGGGGTTTAGAAGTTCTGACATTAGAATGATAGAACAAGAGAACAAGAGAAAGAAAGAAAAGAATTGAACGATTTGAAATGACGCTGGAAACCTCAATATATAGGCTGACATTGGGGCGAGTTGCGGCCCGCGAAGCACATCTGCTTCTTCTTCGCGGCCCGAGAGGGAGTGTAGGTCGGTGTGATAGTTGCTGAGTCATTGCGTAAGGTCGACACGTGTAGGGACACGTGGCGTAACACGTGTCTGGATTTAGATGAGTCTCTCGAGCCCCGCGAGAGATCTCTCTTCGTTGGTTGCGGCCCGCGAGAACATCAAAAATCAAAATTTGATTTTTCGTTTCGGTTTTCGTCGTACGCGTTTAGGGTTCCGGTTAGGGTTCGTTCAAGGGTGTCTTTGAGGGTTGTTACATTCAACATCAAATTTGGCAAACTATGTAATAGTGGAGTAGGAGTGTGATAATATGTTCATTGGGCTCTTTAGCTCCTGGTTAGAGACCATTTTGTTTGAATAAATTGCAACTTATCTGTTAAAAAACGGTGGAATCAACAACCATTATCATCAAAGAGACATCAAGAACAAAGAATGTGAATCAGGGGCGAAACTAATGTGTAAGTAGCCGTAGCACGGGCCACGGCTCAACCCCGTATTCGCAGTGTATTTTTTCGGTTTTATACATATGATACCCCCTAAACATATAAGAGGATACCCCTGAGAGAAAAAATATGAAACTTGATATTATTAATTAAGCCCAAAACTTATTTAATAATTAAGCCCAAATGATAATTAAACCCAAATTATAATACCAAAAGAATAAAATAACCATTGATTATGGGCATGGACGACAATTGGAAACTAGAAGGAAACCCAAACGTTGAAGTGTCGAACATTCAACATCGCACGAACATGAGTACAAGACAGAAGCCGACAATCAGCGATTGCCTGAAAATCGATTCAACCTGCTGCTGCGTCGCCGTTGACCGGCAGACCTGTTCGATTTTTTGTGACTTTTCTTGTCCTTTGAATCTTTGATAGTTTGATTTCTTGTATGATGATGTTATAGTTTATCTAGAATTCTAGTCTAGTAGTTTGTATATTCGTTAAATTTTAGGTTTTAAGACTTTATTATCGTTTTTTTATTATTGTATGAGTGTATGGTAAAAAAAATCAGGGATACCCCTAAATTAATGAGCTAACTCCGCCACTAATGTGATTGTCGGAGAGTTTCGCGGAGTGTATATAAAAACACTGCTGTCGAAAATAAACACTTTTTCATCGAGAGTCTTTATCTTCGAAATTTGTGAGAGATAACTTTCGCCACAAACCTACTCTAACCCGAAAAATATTGAAAAGCCTCGTATAAAATCATATCCATATAAATCTGGGTTGAATGTGGTACCGACTAGAGCAACAACTATTTTTTTTTGTTTTTATATGCCGAAGGTTGTTGTCGGTATCAAAACGGGTATTTATAAATGCACTGCTTTTTCATGTTCTCTAGTAAGATGTAGAATCTCACAGTGTGTATGGTTCAGTTTTTCTTTTTTTTCCTGTTGGGATTTTCTTAACAAAAATTATATTCAGTTCCACATGGATCACGGATGAGAGGCACTACAGTTTTAAACGGATGCCAGGTTATGTGTAAAGAAGGGAGTGCATGCTGGGAGTAAGAAACTAGCTAATTGGGTTGATGCTTAAAGCTCATCGAGCTATTGTCAAAGGGGAGTTTGTAGATGCACGTTTTGGTGACAATAGCTTAGATAATAATCTCATATTTTTCTTAATTATCTTGTAATTAACCTTTTGTGATCCAACTAGTAATTATTAGGACCATAGTGGTGATAGAAAAACTGAAAATACAATTACAAAAACAACTACCTAGTTGTTTCTTCTCTGTATTTGAACCACTCCGGTGAAGAATCTCAAGCTCAACAATTCCTAGAGACATCAACCCTAACGTCAAACCAGACATAATTCCTGCAAACAGTACCAAAACATACGAAACTCTGGCATAAACGAACCACATAGGGTTTCCGAACTCGATATCATTCTCATCGGTGACTATAGAGCTTCTGGAAACTCCGGCACCGGCTCCGGCGGCTAGGGCTAGGGTTAGCAGAAACATTGTGGATGAAAGTGTGAAATAGCAAGAAGTTAGGCACAAATGTAGATAGCTTACGGTGGTGTTAGGCACTTCATGTTGGTTGATTTAATAATATGATCTAGTGTAACACCCCAAAACCCGAATGTTTATATTCGTTAAATGTTCTAATATGGTACATCAAGAAATAAATAACTAGGTTATTTATCCTAGTTAAAAGTATGGTAGAAACAAATAAAGGATGAAAGTTGTGTCAATTTTATTTAGTGACAAACTTGAGGGGCTAAAGTGGGGCAAAATGAAAGTTGAAATTATTAATAAAAAAAAAATATATACCCACATACACACACACAATCGTGTGTTCTAGAATGAGCAGGAGCTCCATGAGCTCCAAAACCCTAAACATGGAAGATCATCAAATTGGATGGCTAAATGAGGTTTAAATTCATAACCGAGCATGGATTAATGATCACCTTCACAAGGGGATCGTAAGGTATGTCTTAGATTCTAGATTGGTGATGATGCACGAAATGGGTTATGTTGTAAATCACGAATTTGTATGAAATTGAGCATAAGTATGAGTTAGATTCGTCATTTGGAACATGGATTATGCATGAATTAGGTTAATTTGATGTTTAAGGGTAAAACCCATTTGTTATGGTGAAGATGATGACATGGGTAAATCATCTATGTCTAATTCTTGCTTAATGTTGATGTATTTTGATGTGTATGGTAGATTCTTGTTAGAGGAATTGAAAGAGATGTGATACTAATATGTTTGATGTTTATTCATGAATGATTTATGTTGATTAGAAGGAGGAATTTGATGAATTATGTATGAAATTAGAAGGATATGCATGAACTAGTTGTACACTACGCTTAGGGGGTAGTACACACGTTAAAAGTATGATGAACTTATGATGAATTTGAGATTTGATCACTTGTAGGTGATCAACAAAGTTGTTATGAAGTGGGTTTTGATGATATGATAAGAAATGATGAATTAGTAGTTGGTTTTGATGAGTTATGTATGAGTTTAGAAGATTTGAGCATGAAATAGTTGTACATTATGCTTAAAAGGTAGTACTTGCATCAAGTGTATGATGAAATGTATATATAGTGTCACCCGTATAATCGAATATGATGTCACGAGTATATGATGATAAGTCGATGGTTAAATATGGTATATAGTTGACTTTCAAAAGTCAACTAAGCATAAGAAACATGAATTGACACGTGGTCGTACATGCAGGATTATAGGAATTCGTATGGTACATGTTATGTCAATATGCGTTGTTTGTGATTATATGATGAATTACATGAGTTTATACGGATATGAATATAATCATATGAGTTATGTATGTTAGAAATGACTAATGAAAGTTAAGGGTGAAATATGCGATTGATATGATTGTTAACATGTACGAATGCATATGCTAATAGGAGCGTGATCTTGATGAAAAGAGAGTATAGGAATCATGTCAAGACGGACGCAAGCATGAAAGGATAACGGGTCAAGAAAAGGCGAGGAATCGGATATGAGCACGGACGCATAAGGTAAGTGATTTCCGTAATCACTTCTTAGTTCAAGTAAGTAATAAAGTGTTATGATTAATTAAACATGAAGTTTGAGGTCAATTATGTGCTAAAGTCTTTTGTCGTAAATGATGGGATTAAAGTTGACCAAAATGCCCTTGATGGGTATTTTGGGGTAAACGATCTTAAAAGTAGTTAGAAACAAGTTATTCGATTAGCGTAATGTTTTGGACAAGTATGGAAGTGGGGTTGATGGTTTGCTTAGTCGTAGACTAATTAATGCGCGAATACCCTTAACGGGTCAAAAATAAGCATATGAACGATAAGGTGTTAAGAGGATGCAAGACGTCCAAGAATTTGGTAATTTATGATAAGACGTCACTTATATTATTATGTTTATAAGAGGTTTTGGTAAAACGAACAAGTTATGTTGACGTATGCATGAACAGGTTGAAAAGTGGTAAAAGGGTAATAAGCCGAAGAGTTAAAAGTCGGGATTTTATATTAAGTCGGGTGTTGGATTTTAGTTCCATTAGATGGAGAATTAAATTACGGTCGCGTAGGAAAAAGAATCGCGTAAAACGGAGCTATAACGAAGAAGTTATGGCCGTTTCCGTGAAATCAGATCGTGCTGGAAATCTGCAGCACAGCTACAGCATCATTCTGTTAAAATTGAGGCAGTAGCGTAGCGTGACTGCATAGGCTTGTAGCCGTCGCGCTACGCGACTGCGTATGTTATTCCGAAATTTTGTTTTCGTGTCCCGTTTTGTCTTAGGAACTCGTTTAAACGCGTTTTAAGTCGCGTATGACTAGTTTAACTCATGTTTTATGACCTTTATGGTAAGCGTATGTGTGGATAGGTATGTATGGAGGTTGTGTATCACTTTACACGTATGTAGGAGTGTATGTAAGCGTGTATGCGCGAATGTATGTAAGATTATGGTGTGTAAGCGAGAACATAAGGATATATATGAAGGCGTATGTGACTAGACAAGTATGAGTCGGGTATATTGCAATGATTGATTGGAAATATAAATGTAAGCACGTATGTAGGTGGTATCTATGTGTGTTGTTAAGTATAGGTGTATGTATGTAAGGGTGTATGTAGATAGTATGTATAAGTAGTCAAGGGAGTATGTACGAAGGTATGCACGTATGTAAGTTGTGAGAAAGTATGGAATAAGTATGTATGCATGTATGTAATTATGTATGTGTGTTGGTATGCAAGTATGTATGTAGGTTTGTATGTAACCATGTATGTAGGTATGTACGTATGTATGTAGGCATGTAAGAATGTATGTATGTATGTATGAATGGATGTGTTTAGGTATGCACGTACGCATGTATGTAGGTACACAGGGATGTATGTAGCTATGTGTGACCGTAAGTTTACGTATAGGTTGTATGAAAGTACGTACGCATGTATTCAATGAAATTGAGCACTAACGATAATAACATCGTGCCTGGTGATGAAGTGTAACGCAGGAATGTCAAAGAAGTCTCACTACGGATCTTATGATTAGAAGAAAGACGGGATGTAAAGAGTTAATGAAATGAAAAGTAAATGTGAATAAGTCTTGTATGCTTATGATACGTACTAATATATGAATTTTATGTGGTGAGCGCAGGTAGTACAAGCCATGAGGATTACTAAAGAGTAGAGATCGAAGATCGAGTCACAAGACGGATTGTACGGGAATGTTTAAACATGCAATTTAGTGTCGATAAGTTATGTTCTTATATTATAAAATGAATTTTTAGAATGTTAGGATGTATATCATGAAAGAAATTTTAAAGCTCGAAATTCCGCTGCGTCTTTTTAAGATTAAACATGTTAGGGTGTAACAAGTTGGTATCAGAGCCCTGGTTTGAGAGAATCAAGTGTAAGAAGGTAAGTGCTTGAACTCAAACCTGTGTGCTCTTGTGATAAGAAACCCGTACAATCCAAGACTCGGTCAAGATCCAAAGGTAAAAGAGAATGTAAGTATGTACTTATGAATATGCATAAAGAAACTGACGGTTTTGTATATGCAAGGTAAGTATTAGCGTTTGGAGAGGATGATCCGCGAGTGCGGTCAAGTACCGACACCAAGGAATGAAATAAGATAAAAGTTGAACCCAGGTACGTAAATTCAATATGTCGGTATATGAAATGGTAAAATGCATCAAGGGAAGAAAAATGCTAAACGAAGGACCATGATGGTATAGTAAACATGTTTTGAAAAATGATTCACGTGCCGAAACCTAATTCTTCGGACATAAGGTGACAATTACACGAAGACACGAAACTAGTATGTGGATTGTGTACCTGGCCAGTACACGTGAAGCATACGACGTTCGTGGGACCGTGATAATTGATACAGGTATGTCCGTTAGAATTAAATAGTAGGTGGACGTGAGGGCGAAGAGAAATGTAAGACTCTCAAGAATGAGAGTATGAAATGCTATGCTAGAATCCGCGAGACGGATTCGAAACATGAAATGCTATGCTATGTGAAATGCTATGCTAGAATCCGCGAGACGGATTCGAAACATGAAATGCTATGCTAGAATCCGCGAGACGGATTCGAAACATGAAATGCTATGCTATGTGAAATGCTATGCTAGAATCCGCGAGACGGATTCGAAACATGAAATGCTATGCTAGAATCCGCGAGACGGATTCGAAACATGAAATGCTATGCTATGTGAAATGCTATGCTAGAATCCGCGAGACGGATTCGAAACATGAAATGCTATGCTAGAATTCGCGAGACGAATTCGAAACATGAAAGAAGTTAAAGTATAAATGAAATGTTTGAAACCGTTAGATGGATTCAAAACATAGAAGGTACGAAAGGTATGAGTAATGTGTTCGAATTCGCGAAACAGATTTAAGATATAAAAGACGGAACTAGCCTATATAAGAAAAAGTCAATAGCTTGACCATGTGTGCGTCAAACAAGTTATATAAGTAAATGTAAGGCAAATGAACAAAAGAATGATAGGAATGAAAATATCCGAATGTGTAAGTAACGTAAGGATATGTATGGTACAAAAGACTATAGAAATGTAGAACGATGTTAGCTACGGAGTTAAACACGTAGGTGTGACTATGAAATGGTAGTTTTGTTGTGATAACAAAACAAGGTTAAATGTTATGCAATGCGTCTATAGAATGAAATATTTAAGGATGAGGTGAAAGTACTAAATCCGTTATAAACGGATCATATAAGTGTAAGCATTATTATAAGTTTGAATAAATACGTATATTAACCTGTTATTAACGGGTCAGAGGAAATGAGAATGTTATATGAAAGCATGCCATGGAAAGTATAGACTTGTTAAGAAGAGGAAGCCAATTGATTGAATAATTATGAAATGAGATAGGATGATTACTTATAATTATGATGTGACTATGAAGTCGAACATAGATGTGTGCGTGCAAGGGAAATGAGAAAGGTTTCGGGGACGAAACCTTATTTAAGGGGGGTAGACTTGTAACACCCCAAAACCCGAATGTTTATATTCGTTAAATGTTCTAATATGGTACATCAAGAAATAAATAACTAGGTTATTTATCCTAGTTAAAAGTATGGTAGAAACAAATAAAGGATGAAAGTTGTGTCAATTTTATTTAGTGACAAACTTGAGGGGCTAAAGTGGGGCAAAATGAAAGTTGAAATTATTAATAAAAAAAAATATATACCCACATACACACACACAATCGTGTGTTCTAGAATGAGCAGGAGCTCCATGAGCTCCAAAACCCTAAACATGGAAGATCATCAAATTGGATGGCTAAATGAGGTTTAAATTCATAACCGAGCATGGGTTAATGATCACCTTCACAAGGGGATCGTAAGGTATGTCTTAGATTCTAGATTGGTGATGATGCACGAAATGGGTTATGTTGTAAATCACGAATTTGTATGAAATTGAGCATAAGTATGAGTTAGATTCGTCATTTGGAACATGGATTATGCATGAATTAGGTTAATTTGATGTTTAAGGGTAAAACCCATTTGTTATGGTGAAGATGATGACATGGGTAAATCATCTATGTCTAATTCTTGCTTAATGTTGATGTATTTTGATGTGTATGGTAGATTCTTGTTAGAGGAATTGAAAGAGATGTGATACTAATATGTTTGATGTTTATTCATGAATGATTTATGTTGATTAGAAGGAGGAATTTGATGAATTATGTATGAAATTAGAAGGATATGCATGAACTAGTTGTACACTACGCTTAGGGGGTAGTACACACGTTAAAAGTATGATGAACTTATGATGAATTTGAGATTTGATCACTTGTAGGTGATTAACAAAGTTGTTATGAAGTGGGTTTTGATGATATGATAAGAAATGATGAATTAGTAGTTGGTTTTGATGAGTTATGTATGAGTTTAGAAGATTTGAGCATGAAATAGTTGTACGTTATGCTTAAAAGGTAGTACTTGCATCAAGTGTATGATGAAATGTATATATAGTGTCACCCGTATAATCGAATATGATGTCACGAGTATATGATGATAAGTCGATGGTTAAATATGGTATATAGTTGACTTTCAAAAGTCAACTAAGCATAAGAAACATGAATTGACACGTGGTCGTACATGCAGGATTATAGGAATTCGTATGGTACATGTTATGTCAATATGCGTTGTTTGTGATTATATGATGAATTACATGAGTTTATACGGATATGAATATAATCATATGAGTTATGTATGTTAGAAATGACTAATGAAAGTTAAGGGTGAAATATGCGATTGATATGATTGTTAACATGTACGAATGCATATGCTAATAGGAGCGTGATCTTGATGAAAAGAGAGTATAGGAATCATGTCAAGACGGACGCAAGCATGAAAGGATAACGGGTCAAGAAAAGGCGAGGAATCGGATATGAGCACGGACGCATAAGGTAAGTGATTTCCGTAATCACTTCTTAGTTCAAGTAAGTAATAAAGTGTTATGATTAATTAAACATGAAGTTTGAGGTCAATTATGTGCTAAAGTCTTTCGTCGTAAATGATGGGATTAAAGTTGACCAAAATGCCCTTGATGGGTATTTTGGGGTAAACGATCTTAAAAGTAGTTAGAAACAAGTTATTCGATTAGCGTAATGTTTTGGACAAGTATGGAAGTGGGGTTGATGGTTTGCTTAGTCGTAGACTAATTAATGCGCGAATACCCTTAACGGGTCAAAAATAAGCATATGAACGATAAGGTGTTAAGAGGATGCAAGACGTCCAAGAATTTGGTAATTTATGATAAGACGTCACTTATATTATTATGTTTATAAGAGGTTTTGGTAAAACGAACAAGTTATGTTGACGTATGCATGAACAGGTTGAAAAGTGGTAAAAGGGTAATAAGCCGAAGAGTTAAAAGTCGGGATTTTATATTAAGTCGGGTGTTGGATTTTAGTTCCATTAGATGGAGAATTAAATTACGGTCGCGTAGGAAAAAGAATCGCGTAAAACGGAGCTATAACGAAGAAGTTATGGCCGTTTCCGTGAAATCAGATCGTGCTGGAAATCTGCAGCACAGCTACAGCATCATTCTGTTAAAATTGAGGCAGTAGCGTAGCGCGACTGCATAGGCTTGTAGCCGTCGCGCTACGCGACTGCGTATGTTATTCCGAAATTTTGTTTTCGTGTCCCGTTTTGTCTTAGGAACTCGTTTAAACGCGTTTTAAGTCGCGTATGACTAGTTTAACTCATGTTTTATGACCTTTATGGTAAGCGTATGTGTGGATAGGTATGTATGGAGGTTGTGTATCACTTTACACGTATGTAGGAGTGTATGTAAGCGTGTATGCGCGAATGTATGTAAGATTATGGTGTGTAAGCGAGAACATAAGGATATATATGAAGGCGTATGTGACTAGACAAGTATGAGTCGGGTATATTGCAATGATTGATTGGAAATATAAATGTAAGCACGTATGTAGGTGGTATGTATGTGTGTTGTTAAGTATAGGTGTATGTATGTAAGGGTGTATGTAGATAGTATGTATAAGTAGTCAAGGGAGTATGTACGAAGGTATGCACGTATGTAAGTTGTGAGAAAGTATGGAATAAGTATGTATGCATGTATGTAATTATGTATGTGTGTTGGTATGCAAGTATGTATGTAGGTTTGTATGTAACCATGTATGTAGGTATGTACGTATGTATGTAGGCATGTAAGAATGTATGTATGTATGTATGAATGGATGTGTTTAGGTATGCACGTACGCATGTATGTAGGTACACAGGGATGTATGTAGCTATGTGTGACCGTAAGTTTACGTATAGGTTGTATGAAAGTACGTACGCATGTATTCAATGAAATTGAGCACTAACGATAATAACATCGTGCCTGGTGATGAAGTGTAACGCAGGAATGTCAAAGAAGTCTCACTACGGATCTTATGATTAGAAGAAAGACGGGATGTAAAGAGTTAATGAAATGAAAAGTAAATGTGAATAAGTCTTGTATGCTTATGATACGTACTAATATATGAATTTTATGTGGTGAGCGCAGGTAGTACAAGCCATGAGGATTACTAAAGAGTAGAGATCGAAGATCGAGTCACAAGACGGATTGTACGGGAATGTTTAAACATGCAATTTAGTGTCGATAAGTTATGTTCTTATATTATAAAATGAATTTTTAGAATGTTAGGATGTATATCATGAAAGAAATTTTAAAGCTCGAAATTCCGCTGCGTCTTTTTAAGATTAAACATGTTAGGGTGTAACATCTAGGAAGGTGGATGAGCTGTTTTAAGGATCTCCTTCTCCTCCAAACAGCGGCTTCTTTGAGGTTCGATTTTATGTTTTTCTTCTTCGCACGCAAGGTGTTCGACGAAATGCCTAGGTGATTTCTTCGGGGTTTTTTAGCGTAGCGGTTCAATTACCTTTTGACCCATCAGCTGCGATTCCTTTTGGGTTGGGTTTTCTTTATTGGTGGCGTACGCGACATTATCGAAGTGTCGACTCCGCTTACTTAGTTTTGTTATGGTTGTTTCTAATGGTAGAGGTTTCTGGACTAGTCCTTTCCGACAGTTTCATTGTTGCCCCGATGGCTTGGTGGGGGCTAAGGGATTCCGAAGGTTAATGGGACATATCAAGAGTCACCATTTGGGCTCAGACGAGAGGAAAGATTTCTTTGAGGTGTGCAATTGCTGGCGATCTTAATCTTTTTACCTCTGTTTGTGAAGCTTTGAGGGTGTCTGGACAATGGTTATGTGGTGAGTGTATGCACCCTCATGCTTTCAGTAGGGCGTGCCACCATGAGGATAAGGTTATTCGGTTTGTGCCAGGTGAGAGAGATGAACAGGGTTTTATTGTTGGCATCACTAGACCCGGTGTTGAAAACGTTGATACCTCGTCGGAAGAGTTGGGTGTAGATATTGTTTTGCTTGACCGTGTTTTCTCTCTCCCCATCAAGACTGTTAAGAGTATCCCCCTTAGTTGTTGTATGGCATTTGCCCAAGTCTTAACTGCAGCTTTGGACAAGGTGGCTGCTATGCCTGATTCTGTTGAGGCATGGGTTCGACTTTTGATATTACCACGTTGCACCTTGCGGGTGTTCAAGCCTGTTGGTCGTCAGGACAAGAGGTCGGGCAATAGGAAGACGGGCCAATGCCTTAGCATCCAGCGGTCTTTGGCTCAGTGGGGTGATCGTGAGGGTTTTGCCACTCTTGTCCAATCGTTGTTTGATCAACCCGTGAGGGGGGTTACGATTGGAATAAAAAAGGGCACTGAGGATGATAATGAGTGTGAGGGGACCAATGTGAAACAATGTTTACGTAAAGTTGCTAATGGTCATTTCACTGCAGCGGTCAAGGTTTTATGCTCCTCGGGGGTCGCCCCTCTCAATAAGAATACTCTGGAGGCTTTAGTGGCTAAGCACCCATGTATGCCCCCTCCTTCCATGCCTGCCTCCTTGCCTTCTGAGTCTCCTCTTGTGGTGGAGTCCGATTGTGTGCTCGGGTGTATTAAATCTTTCCCCAAAGGTACGTCGTGCGGGAGAGACGGCTTAAGGGCCCAACATCTTTTAGATGCTTTTTGTGGGGAGGGGTCTGTGATTGCTGATAGCCTGCTTAGGGCTACTTCAGCTATGGTTAATTTGTGCTTGGGGGGAGGTGCCCGAGGAGTCTGGCGGAGTTTGTTGCTTCTGCTCCTCTTACACCTCTTCTCAAACCGGATAATGGGATTAGGCCTATCAGTGTTGGGTCGATTTGGAGGAGGGTGATCTCCAAGGTGGCCATGAAAGGTGTTGGGAAGGAGATGGCCAAATACCTTGGCGATTTCCAGTTTGGGGTAGGGATTTCGTGTGGGGCAGAGGCCGTTCTTCATAGTGCGAACAGGTTCCTTAATGAGTACCACCAAGATGGGTCTCTTGCTATGCTTACTGTTGATTTTTCGAACGCTTTTAATTTGGTTGATAGGGCAGCCCTGCTGTACGAGGTAAGGAAAAGGTGTCCTTCTATTTCTACGTGGGTCGATTTTTTATTTGGTCAACCAGCTAGATTATATGTGTGGGATGAGTATATTTGGTCTACTACTGGCGTTCAGCAGGGGGACCCCTTGGGGCCCCTCCTTTTTGCCCTTGTTCTACACCCCCTTGTTCACCGAATAAGAGATCGCTGCGAACTTCTATTTCACGCCTGGTACCTAGATGACGGAACGCTTATTGGAGATGCCACCCAAGTGGCTAATGCTTTAGATATCATCAGAGCTGAGGGTCCTTCCTTAGGGCTTCAACTTAATATAAAGAAAACTGAAGTTTTCTGGCCAACCTACAATGGTGTAAAGGTTCGGGAGGGCTTATTCCCTCGGGGGATTGGGAGGCCGGTGCTGGGTGTGAAACTCCTAGGGGGTGCCGTTAGTCGTGATGCAGAGTTTATTAGTGGTATGGCTCTTAAAAGAGCGAACTGTGCAGTCGAGCTGATGAGGTGCCTTAAACGCCTACGGGACCCTCAGAGCGAGCTCCTCTTGCTTCGTTCTTGTATGAGTGTTGCTAAATTACTGTTTGGTCTTCGAACGTGTCAACCTTCTTTGGTCGGAGGAGCTGTCTCTGTTTTTTATGAAGGCCTCCGGGGAGCATTAGAGGATATTATTGTTTGTGGGGGGTGCTTTTTTTGGAGATCTCCAGTGGAGGTTGGCTTCTCTCCCGACCCGGTTCGGGGGCTTAGGGATTTGTACGGCAGAGGATGCCTCTTCATATGCTTTCGTGGCTTCAAGGGCCCAATCTTGGGATTTACAAGACCACATACTCCGAGAATGTGGTGGGGATGTTTTAGACTCCGATTACAGGAGTGCGTTGGACCTTTTGCATAGTTCTCTTCCCGACCTTGATATTGGCGGTTTCTACATTAAAGACACCGCCCCTCCTAAATCCCAGAAAATTCTGGCGAATGCCTTATATGGCGAAATTGTCAAGATGTTTGAAGAGAAGTTTGTTTTATCTCCTCGGCAAAGAGCTGTGTTTGAATGTCTACGTGCCCCACATGCTCAGGATTTTCTGTCTGTCGCACCTATTGAAGGCTTGGGGCAACACATGTCGGCTGTGGAATACCGTGCTATCCTTAGATACCGACTGATGATTCCTTTGTTCCCAGTTGACGAGCCATGTCCGGTATGCCGCAAAGCGTGTTTGGATTCTTTCGGCGAGCATGCGATCCACTGTAAAGAGCTACCAGGGTTTAAATATCGGCATGATTGGGTGAGAGATGTGTTATGTGATGTTCGTAAGCGGGCCGGGATCTCTGCCAAAAAGGAGGCTCCAGTAAATTTCCTGACTGACCCCTTAGAGGGGAGGTCCACTTTACGCCCGGCGGACATCCTTGTGTTTGGATGGGAAGGGGGGAAACACGCTTGTGTAGATCTAACTGGAGTCTCCCCCCTTGTCGGGCTCAAGGACAAGGGCTTTGTCGTAGGGCAAGCGGTGCTCAAGGCAGAGGCGAGAAAAGTCGCAAAACATGAGAAAGCCTGCCTGGAGAATCAACATGTGTTTGTCCCGTTTGCGTGTGATACCTTTGGTGGTCTCGCTCCTGACGCTGTGCGACTTTTGAATCGGGTTCAAAAAGTCGTTAATAGTAATTATTCGTCGCTAAAGGTTTCAAACTTTGTATTTAGTAGAATTGGTTTTTCTATTCAAAAGGGGGTGGCAGCGCAACTTGTTGCCCGACTACCTGCCATTGCTTTGTAATTGCCTTTTCCTGTGGAATGATATCGAAGATTGGCAAGAAAAAAAATAGTGGTGATTAAAGCTTATTGGGGACATTAATCATGGGCCCATAGGCATAAATAGGTTTGGTGAAAGGGTTTCTCTCGAGTTCTTGGATTAGGGTTCTTAGAGAGAGATATCTAGAGAGAGAAACTCCTTGTTTATGTGTGTGGGCTTAATGAAATTGATCCAAGAAAGATTAAAGTGACTTGATCGTATTGTTATTGTTGTATGATTGTTTATGATGTGTGATACACCTACGAGAGGTTTACGATAGTAATACCACTCACTAGTTTACCTTAGATCTGAAATTCGTGTTAGATCCTAGTGTTAGAGCGACTCACATTATACTTAAAGTCTGGCACAAGAATAACATGTGAGAGAAAGTTATGAAGTGAGTTGAATAATGCCAAATTTGGTAATTGTAACAACAATTTCATTTGGGGACTGGGGGCACCACGTTATTCCAGCGTGATGGGGAAAAATAACGCGTGGAAAAAACATTACTTCCACCGCCACCTAAAAGTCCACGCGTGATAAATTCCACGAATTCAAATTTCGTTATTTTCTTCACGGCGTGATGGTTTTTTTTTTGTGAGGGTAATTGTTGGTTGGGGGGAAATTGTTGGGTGTGGTGGTGAGTGATGACCATTGCCACCAAAAAAGGTTGTGAGAGATGGAAAAATGGTTGATGATATGGCGGAACTTGATTGGGTGCTTGTGAGTGATGGAATTCTATCACTAGTGACCACCCCCACCCCCTTAGGCATACTAATATAGACTGGTTTGATAAGCAATTTTAAAAGGGTAGAAATATAATACCTACAAAAATTGCATGACTAATGGTAAAAGTAGAGAGGTGCAATGCAATGGATCTAAATGAGCAGTTGTTTCATACATGTTTGGAAGAAGTGAAAGAGAGAAATTGATAAGAAAAACGATTTAAAGAAAGCTCAAATGAGAAGAGAACCAAACGAACAAAGATGAAGAATCAATCAAAGTTGAGATTGACGATTGAATGCAGAATTAAGAAGAGCATCAAACGAGAACCAATACTGAACATGAAAAAGAACAATCCGAAATTAAACTAAACGGTGAAATGAGTCAATGAAATGTGAAAGATGAATAGAAAAACAAATGAGCAGAAATGTGACGAACGGAAATTAGTTGACATGAAATTCAATTATCGAAGAACAAATATTGATCATGAAATGATTGCAAAATCTGATTCAAGTGTGAACCAGAGAAGGATCGATGAACTGAAACGAGAATGAAAATCATTGAGATTCCGTTGGTAAAGAAATCAGAAATCGAACCTGAGGATAAATCTGATAACAAAGCCCATGAATTTTGATCCGAAATCAAATAAGATGAACGAGTAGAAACCAATTAGTGGCACATTCTGCCCACTTTTCGACCACTCATTCCGCGTAAATCGACATGCATTGGGATACATATGATTGACCTTATTTCGAGACTCATCAATTTCATTATACATGCATGTAAAATTTGTATTTCACAACATGTGCACGTAAGTAGAAGGTTTTTTTTTTCAGTACTACCACATGATTCAACATCAAATTTGGCAAACTATGTAATAGTGGAGTAGGAGTGTGACAATATGTTCATTGGGCTCTTTAGCTCCTGGTTAGAGACCATTTTGTTTGAATAAATTGCAACTTTATCTGTTAAAAAAACGGTGGTATCAACAACCATTATCATCAAAGAGACATCAAGAACAAAGAATGTGAATCAGGGGCGGAACTAATGTGTAAATAGCCGTAGCACGGGCTACGGCTCAACCCCGTATTCGCAGTGTATTTTTTCGGTTTTATACATATGATACCCCCTAAACATATAAGAGGATACCCCTGAGAGAAAAATATGAAACTTGATATTTTTAATTAAACCCAAAACTTATTTAATAATTAAGCCCAAATGATAACCCAAATGATAATTAAACCCAAATTATAATACCAAAAGAATAAAATAACCATTGATTATGGGCATGGACGGCAATTGGAAACTGGAAGGAAACCCAAACGTTGAAGTGCCGAACATTCAACATCGCATGAACATGAGTACAGGACAGAAGCCGACAATCAGCGATTGCCTGAAAATCGATTCAACCTGCTGCTGCGTCGCCGTTGACCGGCAGACCTGTTCGATTTCTTGTCCGTTGAATCTTTGATAGTTTGATTTCTTGTATGATGATGTTATAGTTTATCTAGAATTCTAGTCTATTAGTTTGTATATTTGTTAAATTTTAGGTTTTAAGACTTTATTATCGTTTTTTATTATTGTATGAGTGTATGGTAAAAAAATCCGGGATACCCTTAAATTAATGAGCTAGCTCCGCCACTGATGTGAATGTCTGAGAGTTTCAGGGAGTGTATATAAAAAACACTGTTGTCGAAAATGGACACTTTTTCATCCAAAGTCTTTATCTTCGAAATTTGTGAGAGATAACATTCGCCACAAACCTACTCTAACCCGGAAAATACTGAAAAGCCTCGTATAAAATCATATCCATATAAATCTAGTTCGAATGTGGTACCGACTAGAGCAACAGCTATTTTTGTTTTTGTTTTTATACGCCGAAGGTTGTTGTCGGTATCAAAACGGGTATTTATAAATGCACCAGTTTTTCATGTTCTCTAGTAAGATGCAGAATCTCACAGTGTATATGGTTCAGTTTTTCTTTTTTTTTCCTTTTGGGATTTTCTTAATCTTCAGTGATTTTTTTGTCTCATAAATTCTGTTTTCTGGCATTATTTTTTCATTATTTATCAGTTTGCTTACAAGATTTCTAGATACAGGATTTTATAACAACCAATGTTTATTAACTCTTGAAGACAACACCTTCCCTCACCAATCAAGAGAATGTTTACACACTTCTACTACAAATCCACGACAGAGACACTACTTGTAAATCATTAAAAGTGTATTAGTACAAGGATTCTTGACAAGAAAAGAAACATCATTCCAGATAACCTAAAGACTTGTTTGAATGACAACATTGAAACAACTCTAGATATAGTACTAGAGTAGTTATTTGCAACGACGATGGTGTTACACTTTTGTGGGCTGGGGTAGCACCTTACGGTATTTAGCTAGAGCCCACAACGTGAATATATTCCTATTCATTGGGTAGTGCAACAAACAATTCTTCTTGAAAGCCCCAGTTGTTTCCTGCATTGTGTATTCTCTCTAATATCCATATTCAAAGTTCTTATGTTCTTAGTTGCTATAACCTTAATAAACGTTCTATTTATTCGAATTTCCTTACCTGTTGTGGAAAATCGCCATTTTCCATTTGAGAGTTGATCAACAACTTGGCTGCTCTATGTAAAGGTGTTGGGTCTCTCTCTTCCTATATAGTGGAAGATATCTCTTAAATATAAAAGTAACAAGATCAAGTGAAAATATGATATGACTATATTCTTACAATTATGGTCTACTACGAATAAGAAATTACAATTGTAGTGCCTGAATTGAGGAAACCATCTTGGATTCGCTGTTATTTGCGCATGTATAACTTATAGAAATGACTAACCTGTTTAGCATGAATCAATCCCAACATAGCCCATGAGGTATGTACCAAGTTAGATCGATTTCCTTCAAGAGGTATGTATTTCTGTTTAAATAACCAGGGAAAAGAATGAAAAATTAATTCCCAACAATAAAGTTGTACACTTCAAATTCAACAATAAATGATATATAAATACAACAAGAGTGTGCGCGCTATTGGATAGTTCAACTGAATAAGGACTAGTAGGGTGAGTACTACATGCATGTATTAGTGATTCAAGCTATGCATGAAGGAATGATCTTTTGAGAAGAAATATTCTTGTAAGACGAAAGAACAAATGACATAATGGTAAAACATTAACTTCTCTCGTTAATCAATTAAAAACACTTTATCCTACATATATGAAATTGATTCTATGTACAATCTACATGTTTTTGGGGGGGTGGGGTGGCGGTGTGGTGGGGGGAGGGTAGGTTTTTTCATAGCAATGCACATGTGTAGTACTAACGGTGGTGGTCTGGTGGTATTTCCGGTGGGGTATAGCCGTATAGGGTAGTGGTTCTGGTGGTGTTCAAAAACAAAGAGGTGAGTTGTTTTAGGGGTTTTTACATTGAAAAGGTGGCACTGGGTTTGGGGTAAATTTGATGAAGATGAAGGACGCTAATTGTCTTATTTACAGGCATGTGTAGAAAAAGGTGAATTTGATGTTGCGATATGTGTTAAGAATGTATATTTTACCCAACGATGTGTGCATATGTCTTTGAACAGGTTAGTTTTCCGTGTTGTTTTAATAATTCTCAGCAATGTAAAATACGCTTTACAGTGGTGTAATCAACCTTTAGAGTGGTGTATATAACCTGTTCCTTTTGTGTTTTGATAATTTAGGATATCTTTTGTTGTGTTTATAAGTGTTGGGGCTTTCATCTTCTAAGTTGATATGCGGGTTTTCTTCAAAGATGTATTTATATAGGTGTTGGTTCAAGCCATAGAAACATGAATGTAAGTTTTACCCAATGATTTTCGGCAATGTAAATATGCTTTATAGTGGTTTAATTAAATCTTTTACCCAATGATTTTCACCAATGTAAATATGCTTATGTGGGGCCCTCCTCTCTGACTTACAAATATGCTTATGTCTGGTTAACGTACAATATTCCTTAACGTACGAGCGTACGCTGTGAAATTACGCACGTTGTAAAACTCAAAACCCTAATCACGCATGTTGAAAA
>JARYGA010037210.1:0-40810 GCA_030545235.1 Helianthus tuberosus
CCGCAAATATTCAGCTTCAAGGTTTTTTTCCTTCAACGCTTCAGTTTGAGCAGAACGGATCTGATCAGGTAAATTAGAGTGGATAGTGAGCTGCAGAGCGTGGACACGCTTGGGTTTCGTTTCCTTTCGACTAAGAGCATCAACTACAACGTTAGCTTTACCTGGATGATACTTGATTGCACAATCGTAGTCGTTTAAGAGTTCTACCTAGTGACGCTGTCGCATATTCAATTCCTTCTGATCAAAGATATGTTGAAGGCTCTTGTGGTCGGTATAAATAGTGCATTTAGTACCGTACAAGTAATGCCTCCAGATTTTTAACGCGAAAACCACGGCCCCCAACTCTAAGTCGTGTGTCGTGTAATTCTTCTCATGGGCCTTCAACTGTCGAGAAGCGTACGCTATCACCTTCTCGCGTCGCAGTAGCACACAACCGAGACCCTGAATAGAAGCATCACAGTACACCACAAAATCCTTGGTACCTTCAAGTAAAGACAAGATTGGTGCGATGCAAAGTTTATGTTTTAGAAGCTGGAAGGCGTCTTCCTGTTTCGTTCCCCAAGAGTATATAACCCCTTTTTGTGTCAACGAGGTAAGAGGTTGAGCGATCTTTAAGAAGTCTTTAATAAATCTGCGGTAGTATCGAGCGAGACCAAGAAATTGTCGTACCTCCGAAGGATTATTTGGTGCCATCCAATTTCTGATAGCATCAATCTTAGCAGGATCCACGTGTATTCCCATTTCATTAAAAATATGGAAAAGGAAGTGTACTTCTCGTATCCGGAAGTCACACTTAGAAAACTTCGCGTAGAGTTGCTCTTTTCTCAAGAGTTCCAAGATAAGACGCAAGTGTTGGTCGTGGTCCTCCTTGCTCTTAGAATAGATCAAAATGTCATCGTTAAACACAATGACGAAGTCGTCGAGATACGGTTTGCACACACGATTCATGAGGTCCATGAAAACCGCTGGTGCGTTTGTTAACCCGAATGGCATAACCAGAAACTCATAATGGCAATACCGCGTTCGAAAAGCTGTTTTTTGGAACATTCTCCTCTCGGACTCTCATCTGATGATAGCCCGATCTTAAGTCGATCTTCAAGTAAAAACTTGACCCTTGCAACTGGTCAAACAGGTCATCGATGCGTGGCAAAGGATAGCGGTTCTTAACTGTCACCTTGTTGAGTTCACGATAATCTATTCACATACGAAAGGATCCGTCTTTCTTCTTCATGAATAGGACCGGGGCTCCCTAAGGCGAAGAACAAGGTCGGATAAAGCCTCTATCCAACAGTTCTTGGAGTTGATTTGACATTTCTTGCAACTCTCCTGGTGCAAGACGATAAGGAGCACGAGTAATCGGGGCTGCTCCTGGCGTAAGGTCGATCTGAAATTCCAACTGACGGTGTGGAGGAAAACCAGGAAGTTCTTCAGGAAATATGTCAGGAAATTCAAGGACAACAGGGAGATCTTCGATTTTCCTTTCTTTAGACTGAGTGTCAGTAACAAGTGCTAAAATAGCAGGATAGCCCTTACGTAGACACTTCTG
This sequence comes from Helianthus tuberosus, assembly GCA_030545235.1. Classification (NCBI taxonomy): domain Eukaryota; kingdom Viridiplantae; phylum Streptophyta; class Magnoliopsida; order Asterales; family Asteraceae; genus Helianthus; species Helianthus tuberosus. Next base: position 1,547 of record JARYGA010037210.1, read on the forward strand.
GCCTTTCATGGCTGAGATAAGGTTAACCTTTGCTCCGCTTTGGTGACCTTGGACCGACAGAGATTCTCCACTGGGAGAGGAATACGTACAATTTTCTCCTTACAAAGAATTTCTGCTTGGTGCTTAGACAACCAATCCATACCAACGACTACATCGAAGCTCCCGAGAGTAATGGGGAGTAGGTCAATGTCGAACACTTGGCCCATAAGATTGAGTTTACACCCAAAAAGAACATGTGAGGCATCAATTGACTTATCATCGGCCAACTCTACTATGTGTTTGTTTACAAGAGGTGTTGGAGTTAATCCTAATTGACGACTGAACTCCAAGGACACATAACTCCAGTAGGCACCAGAGTCAAATAAAACAGAAGCAAAAAGATCGTTCACTGAAAACGTACTGGTCACAATGTTGCCATCATTCCTAGCTTCCCCAGCACCAATAGTAAAAACTCTCCCTTGCGCACCATTCCCACCATTGTTTCTGTTGTTGTTAATGTTCCCAGTGTTGTTGTTATTATTACCAGCATTCTGATTCAGTTGAGGGCAATCCCTTCGAAAATGTCCCTCATCTCCACACTGGAAGCATCCCTTACGATTACCCTGGTTCTGTTGAGGCTGCTGCCTTTCCTGCTGTTGTGGCTGCGGAGGTTGCTGCTGCTGCTGTTTTGGGAAAGGAGCCCTACAATCTCTAGCCATATGGCCCACCTTGTTGCACCTGTGACAGATCCGGGTGCACGGCCCATGATGGTGGTAGTTGCACTTGTTACACTTTGGTTGTTTCCCTGCGTAAGAACCCTGATTCGAGTTGTTGCTCTGATTCTGATTAACAGAAGATGACTGGCTAAAACTGCGGTTGCTACTGTTGTCTGGCTTCTTCTGTGACTGATTCGAGTTAGACACCTTATCCGTATCATTCCACTTTCGTTTGTTATCCGTAGCAGGAGTGGTAGCTGTAGTAGTAGCAGAAATACGTGGTGGTAGCGAGCCACGCTCCACCTCCTGATCAGTGATCTTGTGAGCTAGACGAATGATTCGAGGCAAGTTGTCAAGATTCACCGCAGTGACCAAACCCTTGACCTGTGGTGCTAAACCATTGATGTATAGCTCAATCCTATGGTGGGGTGGTCGTGATAAGTTAGGACACATATTTGCAAGTTCGTGAGATCGCTTTGTGTATGCCTTGATCTTAGATCCTGCCATCTTCAGGTTGTAGTACTCATTCTCCAACTTTTGTATCTCATCACGAGGGCAGTACTCTTCTCGCATCAGTTCCTTGAAATCGTCCCAAGTAGTCGCATTCACCATTTCGATACCCAGCATTTGGACTTGGGAATTTCACCAAGTCAAGGCACCATCTTCTAGTGTGCCTGAAGCAAACTTCACTCTGTCCCCAGCAGGACAATTGCACATAGCAAAGACCGACTCTGCTTTTTCAAACCAACAAAGTAACCCTACTTCTCCTTCAGTCCCACTGAACGTCTGTGGCTTACAATCCATGAATGTCTTGAACGTGCAAACAGGAGGGTTATTCTGGTTCTAAATACAAAAGAAAATCACAACACATGAGTAAGAGTCAAGTAAGCCACACAAGGATTAAAGAGCGTTTGGAACGTAATGTACCAGCTTGCTGAGCTGCTAGAGCTTCAGCCACACGAGTATTGATCAAGTCGGTTAATTCAGCCTGGGACATCACAATGTTGCCACGTCCACCGCCGCGGCCTCCCCCACATCCACCGTTTCGTCCGCTCATGATTCTATATAAGAAGAGTGGAAAAGGTTAAGGGTCGAGATTGGGTAAGAGTCAAACATCACTAGTCTACGTCAAACAACGGAACAGAACCCCTTTCACACTCGTTAAGCTTCACTGGGACTCACATGCACTCCACATTATTATTTTGTGTGCACCCATAATTGTGACAACTGTAAAAATTCCGGGTATCCGCACAATTATTAAACAGTGATTAGTGCTTAATGACTGTGCTGAATTACAATTAATTACTTGAATTACTTTCTGACCATTGCCATATACATACATGTGCATCATATATTGCAAATGACATATCATTATTGCATGCAAACTTTGTTGATTCGAACGATGCACGAAACACCGGCAGCACAGTTATCAAACAAATCAGAAAAATGCAGACGGAGTTCAGTAAATAGACAAACATTGTATTGAGACACAGAATGAGCCAGAAACCAAGTATTACACTAGTATAGTGTGTAGGAAAGTAAGGATCACAAAACTGCCTTCCTAGTGATAGTTTAAGTGCTGGAAAGTGCCTAAAACTCACATAAACTGCAGAATTCTGCAGAATTCAGTAAAATTCAGCATTTAAACACACTAATATCATGCAGAAATATGGTTAAATGGTCCTGAATGCTTTCCTAAGTGTCGGGAATCAAAACTGTTACAAAAGGTAACATAAAGCTCACTAAACTGCATAGTTTAGCACGTTAACGAACCGGTAGCCAACTGAACAACCGGACACTACCCGAAACACCAAATTTTCACTAGAAGCATTGTTTTAACATTACCAAGCTACTTATGGTCCCTGAACATCATAACACACTATATATCATACTAATAACTAAACACCTAACTAGATACTTGAATTCTAACCATGAAATCTAACTATCTAGTTAACCCCTAATCTAGACCCCCCCCCCCACCTAGTTCACGGCCCCAACAAGGGACTCACCATGGATTTTATTTGAATAACTTATTAGATCTTGTTTCTCTTTTTAAGACATAAAAACCAATGGAAGATATGTGTTGGTGGGTTATAAGTAAACATCAAGGATCTTAACCTTCATTCTTTCCTAAATAAACCAACACAATTCTTCTTCTTCCTTTCCCCTCTACCTACGACCAAGAACAACACACACACATCCATCATCATCAATCATCATTCAACCATTCTACATATATACAAAGGTGTAAGAAGGTGTATAAGGAAGCTAGGAACTCTTGGAAGTTGAAGGACCTTCACCATTTGCTTTTATCCACCCCATTTCTTCTAGTGATCATCCCTAGCCTGAGCTAGTAGTAAGAACACCATACTCTTCATTTTACATCTTGTTTAAGTGGTTAAAGAATGATACATGTTGTTAATCAAGATGAGCACTAAGAATCTTGAACTTGAAACTTGAACATAAGCTTAAAATCATAAGAAATCATGATGTTTACGTGTTGTTATGCTTGTTGATTGTTGTTTACTCATGTTTATGATGTTAATCATCATATGATCTTGCTAGATAATGATTAAAAACATAATCTAGCAAGATGAGAGGATGAAAATGTTAAAGATCCATAGATCAACCTCATATGAATCATGAACTTGAAAGAATAAGTTGTTTTCTTGTTAAGTGATGATCAAAGTATGTATAAAGTCTTGTAAATCTAAGATTTCAAGAATGATTTTTCAAGAAACCAAGTTAAAAATACAAAGCTTACTTAATCTTGGTTCTTAAAGAAATAGACCACATTTTTGGTGGTTAATAAAGTGTAGGATCATGTATTTAACAAGAAAAATCCAAGAAGAAACATTTTTAGAAAATGTAATTACAAGTTGTAAAGAACTAATTTCTTTAAAAATGATGTTTTTAAAGAAACAACCACACTTTAAAGGGTAACAAGACTTACTAAATACACTAGTAAGTTACTACATATTTTTATAAATTTTCAAGTTCATGAGGTAGTAGTTTATGCTTGTTTTTGGCAAATTGATAAGTGTAGATTTACTTGCTGTTGATTGTGTTGATTTACAAAAGAAAATGATATGCCTTAAAGGCATGGAAACCTCCATTTTTAGGAGAACTATGGCAAAAATTTTCTAAAAATTAAACACTTCGAAAAATATTTTTGAACAAATATTTACAAGTATATTTTAATCCATGAATTTTCATATAAAGTTTGCCATAAATTTTGTTACAAAATTATAAATATTGGAGGTTGGTTTTTACAAATAAAAGTGACTAAATATGTATTTAGGAAATATATATTTAGAAGTCGCCATGTGTGTGATTATTTGTATATTATGTGTATTAGTTATATTACTTTAGGACTTGAAATAATATAACTTATCAAAATACCAAAAATTACAATCCAAAATATTACCAAAATTCCAAGAGAATAAATGTACAAATTATACCCACAATATTGGAGAAACCGAACAAAGGAATATTACTTATAAAATATTCTGGAAAATTTATTCATAAGTATATTTTGGTAATAAGTATTTTGCACACCAAGAGAACAAAAATATGATATTTACAATTATTACAAAATATATAATATTTTTGACAAGGAGAAAATATATTATTTTTGGCAAATAAAAATATATATTTTTTTCTTGGAATTATTAGAAGATGTATTATTTTTGGAAGAAAATATATATTTTCTCAAAGAAACGTGAAATATATTATTTTTGGATGAAAAATGGATTTATATATATTTTCTAAGTTAGACTTGGAAATATATTATTTGTGAGACTTGTGTGAGAATTATAGATATTTTTGCCAAGGGAAACGTTATAAATAACTTTTCTAAGTAATATTTCTCAAAATATATATTTTGGAAATATGTATTGATGTATTTTTATTAAAGATATTATTCCGGATGAGTTAATACAAAATTAAGTATAAGAATACTTAACAATTACAAGAAAATACATATTTTTGTATAAATACACACCGGAATACGCCACCGATACTTGGCAAAAATATACAAGTATAAGAATACGAACACAAATACACCCATCCTTAGGAAGGATATACATGTATAAATACATAAAAAGTAACAAGTTAAAATATATTATTTTAACTATTATTCCAAAATTTAATGAATATAATTTAAGTTAAAATATTTATTATTTTAACAAATAATTATATAACTTGGGATAATATTAAAGACACAATGAAACGTAACTCAAAGACACTAACTAATACTAAGTCAAGGCACGACCCGCTCGTCTAATAGACCGTAGTACGTTGTAGGTAGTCGTGTACACTAGTAGCAGCTTGAGTTACGTCGGATTGAAGAACGTTAAACTATGAGTTCATGTTGTGACATCTGTGCTTGTAATCATTGTACAAACTCTGAATAGTTCAATTATCAATAAAACAATGTGATTTGACCCAAATGTTTGTTTATTTATGTTTGACATTTTGCACATTTCGATTTTTGTTCAATTTCAAACTCTATATCGCTTTCTAGAAAGTTATACGCAAACTGGTGCGTAAACGTAATCAGTTTAAAGCAAAAAACACTCTGGAACATCAATATATGCTTAACATACCTTAAATAACCTTTACACAACTTAGAAGTAAGTTTTGGAGGGTTTGGTGTGTCGAAAACAAGTTTATTCGATCGCAGGGACTATTTGTGTCAAACTGCAAAACTATGCCGATTAGTATAGTAACGAACATTCCGGAACTTGATCATAAGTTAAACATACCCTAAATATCCTTTACATAGCTTAGAAATAGGACTTGAGGGGTTCGGTATGCGAAAATAAACTTATTGGTCAATCAGGGACTAAAAGCGTCAAAAAGTGCATAAGTTTGCATTTACGCGCATATCTTTCGTTCTGAACATATCCAGACATCCAAAAATTTTTGTAATCATTAAAATATTTTATTTTAGTGATTGGAATGCAAAAATACCATTCGTCGCGTAATTTGGATCGTTTTTGCGTCCGTTCGAGTTTTCGTCGTAATTAACCGAATAACGCAACCGTACGACCAAACGAACCGACATCCGAGATATTTTCAAGCATATTTTAAGTTCCCTATACTTTAACTTCATTTTAGAGCCTTGAAATGATGTTAACGGGGCTTAAACGTGCCGAAAATCAAGTTTATTGCATGCAGGGACCTGTTCTGCCATTTTCTGAAACTTGAAACTGATCCCCCTCGCGCCACGCGCCAGAACCAGGACACCCTGGTGCGCCACACTACAGAGGACCGTTTTCAGCAACTTGTTTTCAGCAACTGGCTTGATTTACAGGGTCTTTTGTGTAAAATTCTCAATACCTGAAGCTGGTTTTCAACTTCCATTGTATTGTAATACCATATGCACAAGTGTAGGGTCAAGATTACACCTTCCTAACACTTGGAATGATCTTGATGATCCAATCTTCATATAAATAGCAATGGGTTCTTCATTCATTCTTCACACTTGATCTCATTTCTGCTCTAAGTTGAAGCTCTCCTTTGTGAAGCTTCATACCTGAGTATTTTGAGATCAAACCTTCATTGCTTGGACCTTTTGTAAGCTTCCTTCATGCTTTTTATGTTTTTCAAGCATGAAAGTCAAACAGTGTTTGACTTTCTTCTTTGGCCATGAATTGGTCAACACAAAGTTCGTTTGAACTTTGCAACGTGAGCGTAATCACGATGGTTATAGTACCATGTGACTATACCTACTGATTACCACGTTGATTAGTCGAAGTGACGAGTCAAAGTTTTGGTCAAAAGACGTGTTTATGCGTATTTTGCATCAAAGCTATCTTCGGATATCAAAACTGTTAGTGCAGTATGTCTATCGCCTCCGTCAATCAAGATCGTAGCAGAAACAGTTTAATTCTAGGCTTATATTGTTATTTTTAGTTACTAAAAGGCAAGGTGGCATATTTGTAAATAAAGAGAACCTCCTTATATCCTTGGCCTATAAATAGAACCATTAGGGGTCTCATTTAGAACTTTTGCACATTTGGATACTTGGAGAGCTTTGAAGGTAGAGAGAGAGTCTAGAGAGAAAGTGCAAGAGGTGATTCACGTTGCTTGTAATCTTTTCAGATCTTTAATCGAATCACATATTATATACGGTTCTCGTGTTCGGTCCACGTTCGTGTATGGATTCCGCACGTCACACGTTCGGTTCGCAATCGTTTCGGAGTCAAAACCGGTCCTAACAAGTGGTATCAGAGCAGGAGCTCGATTGCACGGATCAATCACATGATTTCGCACAGGATTTTATCGAATTCAGATTCAAATTGCATCAGATTTGATCTATTTCTTCACTTTTTCATTTTTTCACGTTTTTAACAGAAAATCGCCAAATTAAACAGGTTTTGCGGTAGAAAATTGCTGATTTTCGGATATGTTGTGCGAAAACATTTGATCTATAAGCCTACAAATTTTCAGAACTTAATTCTAAGCCGTTTGGGAGAAATCTAAGATTTTCGGTTCGAAGATAGTTGATGAAAATGCTAACTGTTGCTGTTATAAATGTTCTTGATGTTCACCGGTCGGATGGCAATCCGACCGGATGACCATCCGACTCAAGTAACACCCCATCTCATTAAAAAGATTGACTTTTATTGACCGTCACTCGTTCGGATTACCATCCGGTCGAGCGGTAATCCGACTCAAATATCATTCATTGCATTTCAGTGAGTAATGTGATTCATTAATTGTAAAACATATGATGTCAGTTATACAGTGTGTCGGCCACTTCTTATTGCATGTGAAAGCTTTAATCTTTGCATGAAAAGGATAGTTGTAAATTCAAAGTTGTCAGATTGTATGTGACATTTCATTGAAAAGCCAATTTGCATGTGAAGTATTAAAGGCTTTGTCGGCTATTGATCAATTGGAAAAGTGCATGTGATAATTGTCAGTTTGCATGTGTAAATTGAATCTCATATTTCAATAGATGTAACTCGGTCAAACGGCCACTCGCTCGAGTGGCAATTCGAATAATTACATTTCAATTAAAACTGACTTTGTTTGACTGAAACTCACTCGGATTACCACTCGGTCGAACAACAATCCGAGCGAGCTGCCACTTTATCAACCTTGTTTGTGCATGTAATAATTGTTGACCTACCCGAGCGAATTATCACCCGCTCGAGTGGCAATCCGTTCCATTACATTGTGATTGTTAGTGAAAGTTGTCTTTTAGTGCCACCCGATCGAACAACATAATCATTTTGTAGTATAGCATCTTTCATTCGAGTGGTGGGTCGCTCGAGTTGCCACCCGTTTCAAAGAGCAAAGCCTTATTTGTTTCATACTTCATTTAGTGTCACTCGGTCGAAAAGTAAGTCGTTCGGGTCACAATCCTAGTCAAAGAATTTTGTTTTCTCAAGTTTAAGGTGCAACGAATCGAGTGGCAATCCGAACGGATTACCACCCGATCCTAATCAAGTGCTTTTTGTTTGTGATCAAGGTGCTTGACAAAGAATCGGATACTCAACCGGTCGGGCAGCAATCCCACCCGAGCGGACAACCACCCGATTCAAGATACAATCCCACCCGGTCTGGCAGCTTTTCAACCAATCGGACAACACTGTCACCCGAACGGATCACCGTCAGATCCGCTGTCATCAGATTCTTGTTGCTATTGACTTTTGTTGACTCACTCGTTCGAGTACCCGTCCGATTCAAATTGTTTGATAGTTGTTTAAAACTGATCATGTTTGTTTGTTTGTCGTGATTCAGGTGATTCGAGGTGATAAACAAGATAAACAAGGTGTGAAAATCAAAGACGTGATTCGAAAATGTCAATCATGAACAGAAGGGTGTTGGATACTAAGAGTCGAGAGGAAAAACAGGCACAAGGTTATCTGAGTGATGTGTATGATGCTTTCAAAGAAGCGAGGTATGCAAATAGATGGTGTAAAGAGAGAGAATGTTTTGTTGATCCTGAAGGAAACCCGACAGTTGATCCTGATAAGGTAGATTTTGAAGCACTAGTTGTCGCGATACCAACTATAGGGGTTTGGTGCAAAGGTCTCGAAGAGATTCCGAGATATAGACAAAAGGTTGAAGAAGGCATTAGGAAGGTGATTTATGCCAGTCTGGAGAAGAAAAAGAAGACGGTTGAGGCAGACGTCAGAAGAAAGTGTGACAACAGAAAAAATTCAAACTGAATCTATTAAGTCGTCTAACACCAATAAAATTGATGAAAATGAAAATAAATCTGATATTAAAGCTGAACAACAGTGCAAGAAATGCATGGAAACGTGCAGTGCTTGTACTGAAAAGGATGAAAAGCTTAAAATCAGAGACATTGAATTCATTAAAATAGAAAAGATTTTCAAAAATAAAAGTCATGAAATGATTGAAAATGAAAAGTTTTTGAAACAAGAAAATGAAAAGCTGAAACAAAAATGTGATGATCTTGATAAAGAAAACAAAATATTGAAAGAAAAGTGTTCAGCTATTTGCAACGAATGTGTTCCAAAAGATAATACAATTCAAGAGTTGCAAAAAGGAATATGATGGAATGAAATTGTCATATCATTGATGGTAATACTCGTTTACCTCGTAGGGGTACTGTTCAGAACATGCAATCGGAACCAAAGAATATCAATGTAATTGATGAATTGTTAAAGATAACGGAGCCGGTAATGGTGGATAATCTGAATTCTAATCTGATGCAGGGAGGGCCGATTATTGATGAAGTCAACAAACAGGGTGAGGATAATCTATCTAAGCCTATGTCTTACGCTGACTCGGTGAAAAATCAGAAAGTAAATTTCAGGTCTCTTGCTAGTTCTTTGAAGCACGATGATTGTGATATTGTTCTTCCAGTGGAATCGGTTCGGGTTGTTCAGGATAAGTTAGCTAATACATTGTATGGGTACTTTTTGGGTGATCGCATTGCGTATCCTGTGGTTGATTATTTTGTTAAAAATAACTGGAAAAAAAATTGATTACAAAAGTCAATGATGAACGCAAATGGCTTTTTCTTTTTTAAGTTCGAAGATCAAAAGGGTATGATGGATGTTCTAGCTTCTGGTCCGTGGATGATTCGGTCACAACCATTTTTTCTTCAGGAATGGACTCCAACTACCAAGCTAGAGAAGAAGGAGGTTAAAAAAGTTCAAATATGGGTAAAAGTCCATGAAGTTTCGATTGCTGCTTACACTGAGGACGGACTTAGTATGATTGCTACTGCCATTGGTGTTCCAAAACTGCTTGACTCGTATACAATGTCCATGTGTGTAGATAACTGGGGTAGAAGTAGTTTTGCTCGTGCTCTTATTGAAGTATCAGCGGATAAAGAACTTAAAGAGAAACTTACGATGGCTATTCCCAATCCGAATGGTGATGGATTTTTGAAGGAAACAATGTATGTTGAATACGAATGGAATCCTCAAAGGTGCTCGACATGTTGTGTTTTAGGTCATTCTAATGACTCGTGCCCAAAAAATCCAAGGAAACCGGCTACTCAGAAAGTTGTTAGGCATCCTGGTAATCAAGGTAAATCTCAACTTAAGACGACTCCTAGAGTAGATGATGACGGCTATATGGAAGTGCAAAGCAAGAAGGTAGCTAGGAAACCAGGTATTTATATTCCTAAACCAAAAGCAAAGTTTGAGTATAGGCCGATTACTAACAAACATAATCCGGATTTAAACATTAAGTCGGCTGGTCCGAACATTCAGTCGAAGAACCCATTTAATGTTTTAAGTTCAGTTGATGCGGATGAAGGACAAAGTAGTAAAGGTCCCTATGGTGGTGATGTTGAAGACTCCGATGATGAGGAGGTGATGGAAGTTTATAACGAGACGAATGATTTTCTGGTGGGAGATTCTTACAAGCCGATAGACACTAAAGGGGCAAGCACTCCTTCTCCTATTGTTGCCGATGGTTAGCCTAGCTACTTGGAACATTAGGGGGTTGAACCGCCCTCTGAAACAAACGGAGGTTCGTCAGGTGGTGAGGGAGAATGGTGTTAGTTTTTGTGCGGTGCTTGAGTCTCATGTTGAGGTTAGTAAACTGGATAAAATATGCAGGTCAGTCTTTTGTAATTGGGAGTGGACGTCTAATGGTGCCCAATGTGATAAAGGTACTCGTATCATTATTGGATGGAACCCGGATGTGTTTGATATAATGGTTTTAGCTCAAACTTCTCAGGTGATACATGTTCAAATGATTTTTAAGAGTGATAAAAAGGTTATTTTCTGCTCGATTGTTTATGCCTCTAATTTTTACATTACAAGAAGAGTGTTGTGGAGTCATTTGGCTAGGCACAAGATTCTGGTTGATAATAATCCTTGGGTTATTATGGGGGACTTTAATTCCGCTTTGAACTTGGAAGATAAATCTACGGGAACGTCAAGTATCTCTACTAGTATGAGGGAGTTTCAAGAATGTGTTAATCATATTGAAGTGGCGGATATTAAGAGTATTGGTTTCCACTTCACGTGGAACCAAAAGCCGAAAAAAGGGATTGGGTTATTAAAGAAAATTGACAGGGCCATGGGAAATATTCAGTTTGTTAGTGATTTTCCTGAAGCGGTTGCGATGTTTCAACCGTATCGAGTTTCTGACCATTGTCCGTGCATTCTTAAAATTAATAAGATGGTGAAGAAAAGGGCCAATTCGTTCAAATTTGCTAATTTCTTGGTGCATAAGCCGGGTTTTTTGGATATTGTCAAGAGTAACTGGGATCTATCTGTCATGGGAGTTCATCAGTTTCGGTTGGTTAAAAAGCTTCGTGCTCTAAAGTCTCCTCTTAGATCTCTTCTATTCAAACAGGGAAATTTGCATAAAAAGGTTGATGACTTACGTGGAAAGCTAGATGCTATTCAAAGGGAGGTAGAGAAAGATCCGTTCAATGAGAATGCGAGACGCGAGGAAGCTATTGTTACTAAAGATTTTCAAGAAGCGTGCCTTGATGAGGAACGTTTTCTAAAGCAGAAGGCAAAAGTGGCTTGGTTGCGAGCGGGGGATGCTAATTCTAAAATTTTTCATATGTCGCTTAAAGCTAGAAACCATAGAAATCGCATTGAAGGGATGACGGATAATGATGGGAATTTTTGTGAAGGTGAGTCCATTCCAAATGCATTTGTCAATTATTATGAAACTTTTTTAGGTTGTGAAGGTGATATCTCCTTGATGCTGTCGCCGGATATCTTTCCGAATCGTCTTCACCAGAATGTTGCCGATAATATGGTTCGTCCTATCACAGTGGAGGAGGTTAAATCAGCTATGTTTGCCATCGGTAACGATAAAGCCCCTGGTCCAGATGGTTACACAGCGGCTTTCCTTAAGAGTTCATGGGCGATTGTGGGGACTGATGTTACAAACGCTATTATGGATTTCTTTAATACAGGACGGTTACTTCAGGAAATAAATCATACACTTATTGTTCTACTGTCCAAAATGACTATTCCTGCTTCGGTAAAGGATTTTCGTCCTATTGCTTGTTGCAATGTTATTTACAAGTGTATTAGCAAAAGTGTATCTGATCGCTTGAAGGTGGCCCTTAATGACATTGTCAGCATCAATCAGTCAGCTTTTGTTTCGGGTAGGAAAATTTCGGATAACATTCTTCTTACGCAGGAATTAATGCATAATTATCACAGAGATTATGGCCCTCCAAGATGTGCGTTTAAAGTTGATATCCAAAAAGCTTATGATACTGTTGATTGGAAGTTTCTTGAAAATGTGTTACTGGGTTTTGGTTTTAACCAGAAGATGATAGAGTGGATTATGCTTTGTGTTTCTACTCCATCATACTCTATTTGCGTGAATGGTAGTGTTCATGGTTTCTTCAAGGGCAAACGTGGATTACGTCAAGGAGATCCAATTTCTCCTTATTTATTTACATTGGTTATGGAAGTGTTGACGTATACGTTACAACATGCCTCATCTATTGATTCGTCCTTCAGATTTCATAACAAGTGTCAACGCCAACGTATTATCAATCTGTGTTTCGCTGATGACTTATTTCTTTTTGCTAGAGGAGATGTGAAGTCGGCCAAATGTATTATGAATGCTCTATCTCAATTCACTCGTATGTCTGGGTTGATTCCAAGTGTTCAAAAGAGTACCGGTTTCTTTTGTAATGTTCCTCAGCATGTCAAATTGGCTATCCTAGATATTATTCCCTTTGTGGAAGGCGAGTTACCAGTCAGGTATCTGGGAGTTCCATTGATTTCATCTAGGCTCCTTTACAAAGATTGTAGTATTCTTATAGAAAGATTGGAAAAGCGGATTATGAGTTGGAAGAATCGGCTTCTATCATTTGCGGGTAGATTACAGCTTCTTTTATCCGTGTTATCCTCTATGCACATATTTTGGGCTTCCGTGTTAATCCTTCCATCTCGGGTTATCAAGGAGCTTGAAAAGAGAATGAGGAATTTTTGTGGTCTCAAGATGGGTCCTTTCAAAGAGGAAAAACAAAGGTCTCGTGGAATTCTATATGTAAGCCGAAATATGAAGGTGGCCTTGGTTTGCGAAGGATTCAGGATGTTAATAGAGCTCTCATGGTTTCTCATGTTTGGAGCATCATAACCAGGCGTGATTCTCTTTGGGTTCAATGGATTTATTCTAACAGGTTAAGGAATTCTAATTTTTGGGAATGTAGAATTCCTTCGGTTTGTTGCTGGAGCTGGAGAAAAATTCTACGGTTACGTCCGTTAATCAGACATCATGTTTGGTCCAAGCTAGGCGATGGTAGGATAACTTCGGCGTGGTATGATCGTTGGTGTGAATGTGGGCCGTTGGCGACCTTTATAACTCCTAGGATAATCTCCTCGGCTGGTTTCTCTCTTAATGCCTCGGTCAATGATATTTGGATGAATGGTTCTTGGAGGTGGCCTACGGCTTGGCGTGACCTGTTTCCGGTTCTGATTCAGCTTGATAACTTTCAGATTAATCCGGATACAAGTGATAGAGTTTTTTGGAAAGATGGCGACAAATTATATGAGCATTCGTCTTCGTGTGTGTGGTAATCTATCAGATACAGGGAGACGGAAGTGGAATGGGTAAAGGTGGTATGGTTCTCTCAATGCATTCCTCGGCATGCATTCCTTATGTGGCTTATCATGCGCAGGAAACTCTTGACTCAGGATAAAATCTTACAGTGGGATTTATCTAGAAGGAAGAACATGAATATGATGTGCTGCTTACTTTGCTATGCGAATAATGACTCTCATGATCACCTGTTCTTTGAATGTAAGTTTTCTGCTCAAATATGGTGTTCGGTTAGGGATAAGGCGAATATGGGAAGGGTTGAACCTAACTGGATTGATGTCACGGCTTGGCTTATGAAGAGGGGAGCGTCTAAATCAGCGTCCAACTACTCCAGTCGACTTATTGTGGCAGCAACAACTTATTTCATATGGCAGGAGCGGAATGCTAGATTGTTTAAAAATCAGACGAGACCACCGGATGCGATTATCTCTTTGATTCTTCAGACGGTTCGGTATAAACTTATGGGAGCTAAATACAAGAACACGGATAGAGTGAGACGCTTTCTAGAGCTGTGGGATATTCACGAAGACTCGATGCTTAACGATGGTGGCTAGAATCTTTGTTTTGTTATGAAGTTGTTTTCTAGATAATTGTCTAGTGGTTTTGATTTGTTATTCGGTTGTTTGCTGTTTAGCTTGTTTACTATCATGGGGGTATGTCCCATGTTAGAACTAGTATGGGCTTTCCATACTAATTGTTTTTTTGTTGTGTGAATATATAGAATCACCGGGGGACCCCTTTACCCAAAAAAAAAAAAAAATTTGTCATATCATACTGTAAAAGAAGCGTATGAAACTTTGAAAAGTAAAGTCAAAAGTTTAGATGATAGATTGTGTGCATGTCAGAAAAACATTAAATTTTTTGAAGCTAGATTTGAAGGAAAACAAATGGTTTTAAATCAATATATTGATGATGTCGCTAAGCTTAAACAAGAATTGGCAGATAAAGAAAAGTTGGTCAATAAATTGCAAAGTTACCATGCGTCTTCATACATTCTGGAATGTATTTTCAACATCACACCTGTCACACCCCGACCACGTAGAACATACAAAACGTGGCGGAAACATCGGGGAGTGTTGTAACAGAATTAATGTTTCACAACCATGGAAATTTAAGTTTCGTTTTATTGATTAAAAGTGTTACAATGTCTTAATTAAACAAGGAAATACAACATAATTAACTAGTCTTGCATCTTTTATTGTCACTAAAGCCCAAGTCTGCCTATGTGTATCTTGATCATCTTATGCAACAGTTCCTGAAAAACACATGTGAAAATAGGTACGTCAGCATAAAAATGCCTGTGAGATACATAGGTTTTGTGAAAATAAGATTCATGACTTATGTTTGAGAAAATGTTTAGTCATGAACCTTGTTATTTGCTTTGTCTTTTAAATCATTTGAAAAACGATATGATCAGATGATAAGTATACATAAATGTAAGGTTAAATGAATAACCAAGTAAAATATGTTTGCATAAGATAAGTTGTTTATAAATCAATGTCTTGTGAAAAGTATGTTATTTGTATGAAATGTTCTATGTCTCAAACTGAAATGATTTAAATAACGTTACGACATGTAATACCATACAAACACTTATATATAGGAAGTACCAGCGGCGTATCCACCATGCTTGTATCATATTACACACGCATCGTTACTTAATCACTTAATCAAACCAAACCAAACAATGTAAAATGTTCATGTCAAGATGTAAATCATGTCAAAATGTCTATGTCAATTATCCATGTCAAATGTCTATGTCAAATATCCATGTCAAATGTCTATGTCAAATATCCATGTCAAATGTTTATAGTCCAAAAGTAGTCAAGTAATGTATAACCAAAATGATATGTATGGTAAGTAAAATTTAGACTACTTAAACCATAAGTAAAAATGTACAAAACAAAGTATTGAAGTAAAACTTGGTTTAAATCAAAGTTATGTTTTGTAAGATATATGCATGCTATACTGAATATGAACATTTATGCAGTATTGTGAAAATTCATACATCCAAGCCTTGAGACAGACGGATAACTATGTAAAAGTGAGTTATCAAGAGAATATGTATTCGGATTCGGTCATTCCTTTCATCCCCTTTCCCTGGGATGTCCGGAACGGGATTTGTCAAGTCCTATGGTACCACTACCTACTAACGAACGGCATGATCGGTGTTAATGAATGTATAGTATAGTTTAAACAAACCAAATGTCATACCAAAATGTAAGCATGTTTTATGAAGATAATGTACCTAGTATGCTAGAGTAAACATACAGGGTAGAGCTATAAAACAATGTGTCCATATGTTACTGGAACATATGCAACAGAGATGCAGTATAAAACAATGTACTAAGTATGCAAAGTCATCATACAAAGTAGAAAAGTCATGTAAAACAATGTACTAAGTATGCAAAGTCATCATACAAAGCATAGAACACCATGAAATCATGTACTATAAATGTACTAATGAACATAGCAAGTATATGATGTGAAAACAGGAAAGCACGAAAGTAACAAGTAGGCACATGTGTTTCACCCCAAAACAGTTTGGAAAACAGTAAAAGAGGGGTCTATGTACTCACTTGAGATTGCTCAGAAGTCCTAGGATAACCACCAAGCAAAGCTAGAGATCACGGAATCAAACGGCACCTACTATAGGTAACTACATTAATAAACCGGACCTAAATCGGAAGATCGGGTAGCATTAGGGTTTGTAAACCAAACGAGTGTAGAGACTCGTGTCATTTGGTTTAACAAAGCCTACATACTAATTGAAACCTAACATAATTGTTTACGACCCAATACGACCCGTTTAGGTAGCTTATGCTACTTTAACGCGTCGTTCGCGTGAAACGCGTTCGGACCGCCTAACTAGTCCTATGACAAGTGTTATATGCCTAAACATGTTACATAATCAGTTATGTGACAAAAGTTTAGGTTACATATGCTTAATTACCAATTATACATGAAAAGGGTATTCTGGTAATTTACCTAAGGCATATAAACTACCTATCATACAACTACTTAAACGATGTGACCATAGGGTATAACCTCGGAAGGTTATGCCCTATACTAGGGTCACCTAATGTATTTGGTCGGATCCTAATGATCGACCAAACTGGGTCGGGTTCGAAGGTATAGGCGATTTATTAGATCGCCTACCCTACGACCCTAGACAACGTGGTAATCAGTGGGCATAGTCCCAAGGGACTATGACCAACGTGATTACACTCACGTTGCGAAGTTCAAACGAACTTCGCATTGACCATAACTGGTCAATGTAGAAAGTCAAACAAAGTTTGACTTTCAGACTCGAAAGACTCGAAAAGCAATAAAAGAACGAAAGAATACTTACGAAGGGTCCCCGAATGCTAATCCCGATTCAAGAATCTCAGGTATGAAACAATGGTTTCAACTTAGAGGTTCTCAAATCAGAATTCTAGTGATTTTAGCAATGGGGGGGTATGGGGTATTTATAGGAATACCCGAACCGTTAAGATCGTTTCATGGAAAACGTGCCTTAATCCCATCCGTACATGTGTTGCAAAGTTATGGTGCTTAGGTGCTTAAATTCCATCCATACATGTGTTGCAAAGTTATGGTGCTTAGGTGCTTAAATTCCATCCATACATGTGTTGCAAGGTTATGGTGCCTAAGTTCCATCCTTATCCGCTGACTAAGCAAGTTTAGAATGTGTGGTTGTGAATTAAACAACGGCTAATACATCGAATCTGGTCCCGAATGCGAAAAACTAAGTTTCTGCATGTTTTCTGCCCAGAATAGGCAGTCGCGTAGCGCGACGGGTAGCCCCATAGGCCTCGCGCTACGCTAGCACCCCCCCTGAATCAGAAAGTTTCAAAATTGGCAGCAATGGTCCCTGCACGTGTTTAAGGCCTTTTTCGATGCGTTTGAACCCCGTTAACCTCATTTCAAGGCTCTAAAATGAAGTTAAAGTATAGGGAACTCAAAACATACTCAAAAATATGCCGGATGATGGTTCGTTTGGTCGTACAAACGCGATGTTCGCTTAATTACGACGGAATGCGCATAAGCGCGAAAAACGATCCAAATGACGCGACGAAAGGATTTTTCTTATGGCGAACACTAAAATAAAATATAGTCATGCTTACATAAATTTTTGGATGTCCGGATGTATTCAGAACGTAAGTTATGCCCGAAAATGCAAACTTGTGCACTTTCTGACACTTTTAGTCCCTGAATGACACAAAAGTTTATTTTAGCATACCGAACACCTCAAAGCCTATTTCTAAGCTATGTAAAGGATATTCATGGTATGTTTAACTTATGTTCATGTCCCGGAATGTCTGTTACAGTTCAAATTGGCATGCTTTCGCAGTTTGTCAAATTTAGTCCCTGTAAGCGATTTAACTTGTTTTGCCATACCAAAGCCTTCTAAAACTTATATCTAAGTTATGTAAAGGTTATTTAAGGTATGTTAAGCCTATTTCACTATTCCGGAGTGTTCGTTGCATTAAACTGGTTATATCTACGCATCAGTGCGCGTATAACCTTCCAGAAAGCGATTTAGAGCTTGAAATCGAACAAGAATTTATATGTGCAAAAGATACACATATTTTTACAAATCCCAAGTATGAAATATAATATTTCATTGGTTCGGTATTTGTTTGATGGCCGTGGAGGCACAGGTGTTACAGTCTCCCCTACTTTAGGAAATTTCGTCCCGAAATTTATTTAGAGGAAACTTGTGAGAGCTTGAAAGCATGAAGTTGAAAAGATCGAACAACATTGGTTTGGGTTCTGAACTTCTAGTAACTTTAATAACATCATGATTGCAATGTAAGAGGGATACTTATATACAAGTATATGAAGCGTCATTGGTGCGTCCACCGTACCTCCATTACATCGTTCTCATTTCGTTATTGTTGTCACTATCGGTTCTTACACATAACAAATCTTACTGGGTTTCTGTGCACTAAATTTCATAATTATGTACGCGTCCATAATCAGACAATTCCTTGCACAGTTCACTCAGTCCATTTTATAATGTGCAGGGGAAAACCAAATGAACAATCCTGTGATGAGTGTGACTAGACCGCCATAGAGTCCTTTTAATTAAATCAATAAATGATCTAAATAGACTATCAAGGAGTCTGTCCAGCTACATCACTAGATGTCGTTCTTTAACCAAATTGTGAATCAATCTTTTTGATTAGACCACTAAAGGGTTTCTTATGAATCATGGAGCAGTACTATATAATCCAAGGGTCTTAACTATTACATAAAAGCCCATTAAGGATTGAAGGTAGTACCTTTTGAATATCCTGCTACGAATCTCTCATATGAAGATATGAAAGATCCTGCGAGGATTTGGATAACGAATATCCAGAGTATTAAAAACACAAAAATGCATAAAAGAAAACATGAGATGAATAAACACATAGTCACATAACCACAAAATTATTTAACTAGAAGTTTGTTTTGCTAACAGAGTACATGTATTTAAAGCACACTAGGAATCCATCTCGTGGATTTCATTTGGCACTTTAAACGTTATCAAGAATCTAACTATAAAGATAGAAAGATTCAAAAAGAAATTTCGATTTCGATTATAAAGAATCGAAATGTTCGAATTAAGGTACTTAAGGAATCCAATTAAGGACTCTGATTTGAATGATGATTATCCACAAGGGTCTAAATATGAAGATAAAAAGATCCCATATGGATTTTAGAAGTTGCAGATGTTTTGAAACCTTGCACTGGATGTGCTTAGGTCAAAACATGATGTAAAATGCTTATGAAGTTGAGATGCTTGATATGTCAAGGTGACATATGAAGCAGAATTTTGAAGGTTAAGTCAATGTATGAGGAAAATATTTTTGAAATTTATGCATGGGGTTCTTTTAAGAAAAAGGTGTTTAACGTTTTTGAAACCTTATATATAATACTTTTGAAATTATAAAGTAGTTGTAAGTATATTTATAAAAATGTTTTAAAATCATGCGAGATGAATTTTGAAATTATGTATAAGGTTTTTGAAAGACATGAATGATGCTTTTCGAAATCATGCACTTGATAAAAAAATGTACTGTGTTAATATTGTTTTCAGACTATATGAAATATTTTGAAATTAGAAAGATTGGTTTTGATAACATGGCCAATGTTTTTGAAATAACATAGACAATGCATCTAGAAAAATTGTTTTCAAACTATATGAAATATTTTGAAATCATGAAGATTGTTTTGAAATACCTGTACTGTGTATGTTGAAAAATCAAAATGTAATGGGTATGAGATTTGAAAATACCCTTAGTTATCTAACCAAGGATTTAATGGCACAGACGTGCAGAAGCATGATTACTCATAATGTCACTTTATTTTCTGTACTTTGTTTCTTAGAGTGAAACGAGTACTTTAAAATTTTCGAGGGAATCATGAGCGATCATTTGAAAGAGAGAATCACAAGAGTAGTTTGTAAGGTACATAGTTCCTTGATGTAGGTATCATAGGAAAAGTCATACACACATGTAACTACACTCGTATATCAGAATTGTGAACAACAATTTATTTATTAACAAAACAGATTGTTTCACATTACAAGGAAACAAAAGAACAAAAGCGTAAGACAGCAACATCCTTTGTTCAGCTGAATGCTCATCCGTGGGTCGGATTTGCATTAGCAAGCTTTGGGCATCGGTTTCTGTAGTGGGTCAGATCCCCACAATTGTAACAGGCACCAGGTGGGTAGTGTGGTCGTGCAGCTTGACCCTGTTGCTGAGCAAGAGGCTGAGCAACTTGTTGAGCCGGGTTCTGAACTGGGCGATTCGGATTAGCAGGGATGCGGCAGGTGTTAGCAAGATGACCGGATCTTCCGCAGTTGGTGCACTGACGACACTGGAGGTGTGGTTGATGATGGCCGTTACACCTGTTGTACAAAGGTGCATTGCCAAAATAAGGCTTCTTGGCTAGTGGTTGCGCAGGCTGATTTGATGCAGCTTGGGCCTGTGCAGTAATGGCATTGTTTTGGGAAACCTTACGCTTCCTTGCCCTCTTGGATGAACTAGAATCCTTCCCATTCTTGTTTTGACCTTTCTTGCTATCCTCCTTGTCAGACGACTGTTTCTCGCCCTTGTCACCCTTCCTGTGTAATTTATTCTTCCGAATCTGCGACTCAGTCAATGTCGCTGATAACTCGATCGCCTGACGGAGTGTGGCAGGGTTACTACCAGTAAGGATGTCTTGTACCGAGTCAGGTAGGCCGTCGATGTACCTTTCGATAGCTATGTCAAGTGGGGTAACCATTGTCGGGCAAAGCAGACTCAACTCCTCAAACCTATCAGTATACGCCCTGTGCTCACCACTATCTTGCTTCAACTCATCAAATTCCTTCTCCAAAGCTCGCTGCTCATGACGAGGACAGAATTCCCTCATCATGAGAGCCCTAAGTTCCGCCCATGTCTGTGCTAGAGCAACTTCTGCACCACGATGCCTCATAATTCCGTTCCACCATGTGAGAGCCCTCTTCTGAAACACACTCGAAGAAAACTCGACCTTGCGATTGTCAGGACACTGCACGTGGCGGAAAGTATTCTCAATGCTCTCGAACCATTGAAGAAGCCCAGTCGCTCCTTCAGAACCACTAAACTTGAGTGGTTTAGCCTGGTTAAAATCCTTGTATTTGCATAGAACATTGTTGTTGTTGTTGGCTTGGTTCCATTGAGCAAAGAGGTTTGGGAATTGAGCAGCCATTTGCTGCGCAATGATTTCTGCCAATTCGGCAGTCTCTATCTGGCTTTCGCGTCGAGGAGGCATTCTGAAAGAGGAAACATGAAAGGAAACGAGAGAGAGAATTAGACGAAAAGAATGAGATGAAACAAATCTGATGAAAGCAAGGATAGTGGTCATTTGTTTGTTACCACAAAGCAACAAACGACACACAGTGACTGGTCAAAGTAAATGGGTCAAAAATAATGTATCGCGAAGACATGCTCGCCTATAAGTGAACACTCATCCCAAGAATTCCCAGGTAAGCACAACTGGTCTCGCGTCTGATGAGATGTATACGAAGTGCTTGCCTAGACAGAAAACCCAGAATATAGGCATTCACCCTTCCAGTTTGCATGTGTTCACATTATTTAAAACCCAAAACCTTGTCGAGATTTTGAAAGTTCAAAGGGGTTCAAAACCTTATAACTGAGGGTTCAAAACCTTGTAATAAATCATCCTAGAATAGATGATTAGTTTTCAAAGTGGTTTTGAAATTTATGTTCTTGTTGTGATCGTCACCTAAGGATAGGTGACGGTATTGTTTTATGACTAAACGCAAGTAAACTCGCGTTAGGGTCCTAAGAAAGTTATAGACTAGGTCAAAGCATTACTAATAACCTAATTCCCTATAACCATTTGCTCTGATACCATCTTTTCTGTCACACCCCGACCACGTAGAACATACAAAACGTGGCGGAAACATCGGGGAGTGTTGTAACAGAATTAATGTTTCACAACCATGGAAATTTAAGTTTCGTTTTATTGATTAAAAGTGTTACAATGTCTTAATTAAACAAGGAAATACAACATAATTAACTAGTCTTGCATCTTTTATTGTCACTAAAGCCCAAGTCTGCCTATGTGTATCTTGATCATCTTATGCAACAGTTCCTGAAAAACACATGTGAAAATAGGTACGTCAGCATAAAAATGCCTGTGAGATACATAGGTTTTGTGAAAATAAGATTCATGACTTATGTTTGAGAAAATGTTTAGTCATGAACCTTGTTATTTGCTTTGTCTTTTAAATCATTTGAAAAACGATATGATCAGATGATAAGTATACATAAATGTAAGGTTAAATGAATAACCAAGTAAAATATGTTTGCATAAGATAAGTTGTTTATAAATCAATGTCTTGTGAAAAGTATGTTATTTGTATGAAATGTTCTATGTCTCAAACTGAAATGATTTAAATAACGTTACGACATGTAATACCATACAAACACTTATATATAGGAAGTACCAGCGGCGTATCCACCATGCTTGTATCATATTACACACGCATCGTTACTTAATCACTTAATCAAACCAAACCAAACAATGTAAAATGTTCATGTCAAGATGTAAATCATGTCAAAATGTCTATGTCAATTATCCATGTCAAATGTCTATGTCAAATATCCATGTCAAATGTCTATGTCAAATATCCATGTCAAATGTTTATAGTCCAAAAGTAGTCAAGTAATGTATAACCAAAATGATATGTATGGTAAGTAAAATTTAGACTACTTAAACCATAAGTAAAAATGTACAAAACAAAGTATTGAAGTAAAACTTGGTTTAAATCAAAGTTATGTTTTGTAAGATATATGCATGCTATACTGAATATGAACATTTATGCGGTATTGTGAAAATTCATACATCCAAGCCTTGAGACAGACGGATAACTATGTAAAAGTGAGTTATCAAGAGAATATGTATTCGGATTCGGTCATTCCTTTCATCCCCTTTCCCTGGGATGTCCGGAACGGGATTTGTCAAGTCCTATGGTACCACTACCTACTAACGAACGGCATGATCGGTGTTAATGAATGTATAGTATAGTTTAAACAAACCAAATGCCATACCAAAATGTAAGCATGTTTTATGAAGATAATGTACCTAGTATGCTAGAGTAAACATACAGGGTAGAGCTATAAAACAATGTGTCCATATGTTACTGGAACATATGCAACAGAGATGCAGTATAAAACAATGTACTAAGTATGCAAAGTCATCATACAAAGTAGAAAAGTCATGTAAAACAATGTACTAAGTATGCAAAGTCATCATACAAAGCATAGAACACCATGAAATCATGTACTATAAATGTACTAATGAACATAGCAAGTATATGATGTGAAAACAGGAAAGCACGAAAGTAACAAGTAGGCACATGTGTTTCACCCCAAAACAGTTTGGAAAACAGTAAAAGAGGGGTCTATGTACTCACTTGAGATTGCTCAGAAGTCCTAGGATAACCACCAAGCAAAGCTAGAGATCACGGAATCAAACGGCACCTACTATAGGTAACTACATTAATAAACCGGACCTAAATCGGAAGATCGGGTAGCATTAGGGTTTGTAAACCAAACGAGTGTAGAGACTCGTGTCATTTGGTTTAACAAAGCCTACATACTAATTGAAACCTAACATAATTGTTTACGACCCAACCCGTTTAGGTAGCTTATGCTACTTTAACGCGTCGTTCGCGTGAAACGCGTTCGGACCGCCTAACTAGTCCTATGACAAGTGTTATATGCCTAAACATGTTACATAATCAGTTATGTGACAAAAGTTTAGGTTACATATGCTTAATTACCAATTATACATGAAAAGGGTATTCTGGTAATTTACCTAAGGCATATAAACTACCTATCATACAACTACTTAAACGATGTGACCATAGGGTATAACCTCGGAAGGTTATGCCCTATACTAGGGTCACCTAATGTATTTGGTCGGATCCTAATGATCGACCAAACTGGGTCGGGTTCGAAGGTATAGGCGATTTATTAGATCGCCTACCCTACGACCCTAGACAACGTGGTAATCAGTGGGCATAGTCCCAAGGGACTATGACCAACGTGATTACACTCACGTTGCGAAGTTCAAACGAACTTCGCATTGACCATAACTGGTCAATGTAGAAAGTCAAACAAAGTTTGACTTTCAGACTCGAAAGACTCGAAAAGCAATAAAAGAACGAAAGAATACTTACGAAGGGTCCCCGAATGCTAATCCCGATTCAAGAATCTCAGGTATGAAACAATGGTTTCAACTTAGAGGTTCTCAAATCAGAATTCTAGTGATTTTAGCAATGGGGGGTATGGGGTATTTATAGGAATACCCGAACCGTTAAGATCGTTTCATGGAAAACGTGCCTTAATCCCATCCGTACATGTGTTGCAAAGTTATGGTGCTTAGGTGCTTAAATTCCATCCATACATGTGTTGCAAAGTTATGGTGCTTAGGTGCTTAAATTCCATCCATACATGTGTTGCAAGGTTATGGTGCCTAAGTTCCATCCTTATCCGCTGACTAAGCAAGTTTAGAATGTGTGGTTGTGAATTAAACAACGGCTAATACATCGAATCTGGTCCCGAATGCGAAAAACTGAGTTTCTGCATGTTTTCTGCCCAGAATAGGCAGTCGCGTAGCGCGACGGGTAGCCCCATAGGCCTCGCGCTACGCTAGCACCCCCCTGAATCAGAAAGTTTCAAAATTGGCAGCAATGGTCCCTGCACGTGTTTAAGGCCTTTTTCGATGCGTTTGAACCCCGTTAACCTCATTTCAAGGCTCTAAAATGAAGTTAAAGTATAGGGAACTCAAAACATACTCAAAAATATGCCGGATGATGGTTCGTTTGGTCGTACGAACGCGATGTTCGCTTAATTACGATGGAATGCGCATAAGCGCGAAAAACGATCCAAATGACGCGACGAAAGGATTTTTCTTATGGCGAACACTAAAATAAAATATAGTCATGCTTACATAAATTTTTGGATGTCCGGATGTATTCAGAACGTAAGTTATGCGCGAAAATGCAAACTTGTGCACTTTCTGACACTTTTAGTCCCTGAATGACACAAAAGTTTATTTTAGCATACCGAACACCTCAAAGCCTATTTCTAAGCTATGTAAAGGATATTCATGGTATGTTTAACTTATGGTCATGTCCCGGAATGTCTGTTACAGTTCAAATTGGCATGCTTTCGCAGTTTGTCAAATTTAGTCCCTGTAAGCGATTTAACTTGTTTTGCCATACCAAAGCCTTCCAAAACTTATATCTAAGTTATGTAAAGGTTATTTAAGGTATGTTAAGCCTATTTCACTATTCCGGAGTGTTCGTTGCATTAAACTGGTTATATCTACGCATCAGTGCGCGTATAACCTTCCAGAAAGCGATTTAGAGCTTGAAATCGAACAAGAATTGATATGTGCAAAAGATACACATATTTTTACAAATCCCAAGTATGAAATATAATATTTCATTGGTTCGGTATTTGTTTGATGGCCGTGGAGGCACAGGTGTTACAACACCCGATGGGAAAGAGTCAGAAAAGAATAAAAAGGGAATTGGGTCTGAATACCATCAGGTTCCACCACCGTTGGAGAATAATTATACATTCTATGATGGCGAAAAGGTGGAAAAAGCAATAAACATGGTTGACCAGTTACCCGATAACATCGATGTGACTTACACCAAATCTGATGACATCAGTGATTCAGAGGTGGTCGGTAAGTTTTTTTTTTTTTTTGGGTAAAGGGTTACCTCGGTAAAATTTTATAACGAAACTATTAAGAGTACAGGCATGCCAGAAATAACACACACAGCTAGCCTCGGCATACCAAGACTAGGAAAACCAGAAACAAACAAAACCAGAACCAACACAACCAGCAAAACAAAACACAACCCAAATAAACTACCACATCAGACAGACACTAACTAGACCCTACAATCGAACTACTCAACCTGGGTCTTCATCCATTGCCCTTGACGGGATCTGCCACTTCTTCAAAACTCTCTTGTGATCGACATGCCCTTGGAACTTGAAGCCCATCAACCGAAGACGCACTGAGTTTTTAATTTTCTCTGTTACCTGATTAGCCGAGCATTGTAGACGGGAGAATAACCGGTTATTTCTTTCTTGCCAAATAAAATAAACCGAAGCCGCTACAACCAATTTGCATACGATTTGCTCCAATCTCGTTGAGTTCGAGAATTGATCTATCCACTCCAAAACTGAATACCACGACTCATTAACAGAATTCAAATCAACCATAGATTTAACATTCATCCAAACCAGTGAAGCAAACTTGCAAGAGAAGAAAAGATGGTCTCTAGAGTCGCGATCCTGCTGGCATAGGGGACAACACATCAATCTTAGGTGGTCGGTAAGGTTGTTGAAAGTGTTCTAGCAGAGGAGTCTACCAAAACAGATAAGTCTGAATCACAAGATGAAAATGAGGGAAGTTTTCATGATAGTTATCTTAAACACTCAAAATCTGAAAAAAGTTGTGAATGATGATTCAAAAGGATTGGTTTATACCATGATTGGATCGGACAAACTATTTTTGGACAATGAATTCCCAATTCAAAATGTGATTTCAGATAAAATCAACAAAGTTTTCAAACTGGTAGAAAGTCAAAAGTCTGAAATTTCAAAATTTGCTGGAAAAGGTTACAAAACTTTTTATAACAAACCAGGTTACAAAAAGAAAAACATGAAGGCTGGGTTGGGTTATAAAAAGAAACATAATTGGAAAAGAAATGTAATACCAAATTTTCAGGAAAAGATGAACTTTGTTCATAGAACAAGTTCTGAAGAAGAGAAAAAACTCCAATTTAGACGACAGTCTAATGAAGAGTTCTACGCTCAAAAGAAAAAGCAACAACAGGTTAAAGATGTGTCAAAGAGAACATGCTTTAAGTGTGATCAAATTGGTCATCTTAGACGAAATTGTCCAAATCTTAAACCTGTTGATGTTGAAATGAGAAAGAAGTCTGATGTTGTGAATCAGAAATCAACCAAGTTTGAATCGAAGCAAACTTGGAAGCCGAAAATGTCAAAGGCTGAATCACAACAAACATGGAAACCGGTGACACCCAGATTTAGAACAACACAAAGTTGGAAAACAACTGTTGATGCAACAAAACCAAATCAGTTTTGGAAACCAAAAGGTGTTGTTCAAAATCAAAATGTTCAAAATGAATCACATTTTTACAAAATAAGTGCTTCGAAAGGACAAACTTGGGTTGAAAAGAAACAAACGGTTTCTATGAATGATAATCGGAATGAAAATATATTTGTGAAAGATGATAAAGATTTTCCGAAGTTAAATGAAACGTATTGTGTTGAAATGCCTAAGGTCAAACAGACCTGGGCTAACTTGTTCAAGTAATTGAATACATCAAATGTGCAGGTGCTTCAGAAAGAAGATGAAAACAAAATCAACGGAGGAAGCAGCCTGGCACGAGAGGAAGAGGCTGTTGATCCCTGCAACTGAGAAACAGGGAGTTTGTTTGTTTTCTGTATATAAATAAACCATATTTCAAAAACCCTAAAAAATTAAAAATTTAAAAACCAAAAATATGTTTTTATTTTGTCAAAAATTTGAAAAATCAAAAATATGTTTGTTTTTAAGTTTTGTCAAAAATTCAAAAATTTCAAAAATATGTTGAGTGAATATGCCTAACCCCTCACGGCTGAACAAGCATGATTTCTTTCACGAGATTGAAAAACGGTTTTTCAAACTGTCGAAAATCAATGGGTTGTAAATCATGGGGGTACGTTATATTGTCTGCAAAACACTGCATGAAAAGCAGAAAATGGATGGCGACACAAAGCTATCTACATTGGTTTGTCAAATTTTCTTTAAATGGTTTTGCATTTTAGGGGGAGTAAGAATTTTTTCAGAAAATCCAAAAACATTAGAAAATTTGAAAAAGCCAAAAACATGATAAAAATTAAAAAACAATGAGTTTTTGTGTAAAAAGAGGAAATGATAGTACATCAGTAGACAATCACAGTACGCTAAAGAAATGGAAAGTCAAATGTGATAAACGGTCTCACTGATGATATGCCAGTAGGTTTTTACACGCTTAGTAGATTGTTTTCGAGATATATACCTAAATATCATACTTGCTTATCTCGTGGGGAACATCTCTCGGATATATGGGTAACCCCCGAAATCTTGCTTGAAAGATTACCTGTTTCTGACATACTAGGTCTTTTGCTTAGTGATATCTGGGGTATTATACCAGGACTTCTGATTTTGCGGGAGCAATAGCCTAGTCCTCGTATAATACTTTTCGCTTGCTTGAAATAAAAGCACCCCCTCAGCATAAAAATTGATAAAATATCGAAAGATAAAAGATCAAGTGCTGTTGTAAAGAAGATCCCCAAGGGGGACACACCTAAAGTCGAGCCTTCATCTCTAACAAAAATATGAGCTCTCAAGGTTTCGCATTTACCCCTTTACAGATATCATCTATGTATATTCACCTGTAAGACTGAATATGGGGAGTCTGGATACGGGAGTATATTCTGAGGTGGGACACGCGAATAAGTTTAAGTCCTTAAAACACTAATCTCGTATCTCGAATCAATTGAACTTTGTGTGAAAATTTAAGTGGATCAGTATACTGACAATCTAAGTGAATCGTTTAGAACTTAAAGTGTTTAAAGCTCAACGGTACTAGTGATTTGTCAAAAATTGATATGATCCTCTAACGCAAACTCAAACAAAAATATAATTTGTAAATATATTTGTATATATTTCTTTACTGCTTTATGTTTCAGAAATATATAAAAAGATTTTGATTTCACTTTATTTTCGACAACCGATGTCTGAGAGCTGAGTTTCAAAATCTAAGTACGCTGATTGTGTTTTTGTAAATAAAACAAGTTCATTAAGTTGAAACTTGAAGTTTTTAATATCAAAAATCAAAAACAGTTTGTGAAGTCTCCAAGGTCATTAAATTGGACTTGGATGATTAATTGTGAGGGATTTGGATGCTTAGATTGTTAAAATCTGTTGTAATAGATCCAGTGTTCGATCTTTGTCACTAAAACTGTCAAATCTATAAAGTTTGTTGATAGGGGGAGAGAATCAAGTATTTCTGGATATACTCATACTATTGTATCTTAGAGCCAGGTTCTTGATGAAAAAGTGTTTGTGAGTCAGGTTACGATTTCTGGAAAATTGGAAAACACTTTCACTGTCGAAATGTTTTAGCTTATGCTGAGAAATCCAGGTCTTTAATCCTGGATGTTCGAAACATTTTCACTTATAAATGTTTGAGAAATTGCAGATGCTGTTCCAGACTACGATCCCTATAGCCGAGTCTAAGGGGGAGTCTGAAGATGAGCTCAACGCAAGGGGAAGCGTGCAAGGAGCCAGGAAACGTTCCCAGAAGAGCTTGTAACCGGAAAGCCAGGTGTCGATCCCAAAAGCACGGAAGCTTGACGAAAGGGGGAGCCTGAAGAATTTACCGAAAGGGGGAGAAGCTGAAGCTGAAGACAGGTCCACGGGGATTCTGTTCGAGCAAGAGGGAGTCTATGATCTTGAAGATGTAATAAAGCATCAAGAAGACTCAGAGAGAGAGAGAAAGACAAGATGCTACGAGTTTGACTCAATGATTGAGATTGACTGCGGCAATATCCAAGGGGGAGTCTGTTAGTGCAGTATGGCTATCGCCTCCGTCAATCAAGATTGTAGCAGAAACAGTTTAATTCTAGGCTTATATTGTTATTTTTAGTTACTAAAAGGCAAGGTGGCATATTTGTAAATAAGGAGAACCTCCTTATATCCTTGGCCTATAAATAGAACCATTAGGGTTCTCATTTAGAACTTTTACACATTTGGATACTTGGAGAGCTTTGAAGGTAGAGAGAGAGTCTAGAGAGAGAAAGTGCAAGAGGTGATTCACGTTGCTTGTAATCTTTTCAGATCTTTAATCGAATCACAGATTATATACGGTTCTCGTGTTCGGTCCACGTTCGTGTACGGATTTCGCACGTCACACGTTCGGTTCGCAATCGTTTCGGAGTCAAAACCGGTCCTAACAAAAACACTTTGCTTTGATATCAAAACCTGTTTTCTAACTTAGTTAAACATGTTTTAACATGTTTAACTCGTAATTTTAGTCTAGTGCTTGTATAGGGTCGTAAGATAAGCGGTCTTAACAACCGCTTAGACTTTCGAACCCGACCCGTTTGGTCGATCATTAGGATCCGACCAAGCACATTTAGTGACCATAGTTGTATAGGGAATAACCTTCCGAGGTTATACCTTATGGTCACTTCGTTTAGTTAGTTGTATGATAGGTAGTTTATATGCCTTAGGAAAATGACCAAAATGCCCTTTTTGCGCATAATTTCATTTTAAGCATATGTAACCTAAATTTTGACATCTAAACTGATTAGGAAACATTATTAGACATGTTAAGGCATATAATACTTGTCATAGGACTAGTTAGGCGGTCCGAACGCGTTTTACGCAAACGACGCGTTAAAGTAGCGTAGACTACCTTAACGAGTCGTAATGGGTCGTAAGCACTTAGGATAGGTTCCAATTTAGAATGTAGGCTTTGTTAAACCATATTACATGAGTTCCTATACTCATTTGGTTTACGAAACCTCATTCTATCAAATCTTCCGATTTAGATCCAGTTTATTAACATAGTTACCTATATTAGGTGCCGTTTGATTTCCGTGATCCCTCAAGCGTTGTTTGATTGTTGTTTCAAGATCATTTAGCAATATCAAGTGAGTACATAGGCCCCTCTTTTTACATGTTTTCAAGGTGATTATGTGAGTACATAGTCCCCTCTTTTAGTGTTTTCAAACTTTTTGGGGTGAAACACATGTGCCTACTTGTTACTTTCGTTCTTTTCATGCTTTTATAACATATGCTTGCTATGTTCATGTAGTACACGTATAGTACATGATTTCATCCATGTTTTTGCTATGTATGTTTTATTAACATGCTAGTACATTGATTTCATAAACACATTGTTTCATATGTTTATTTTAGCATATGTACACATTGATTTACATCACATTCTTGCTATGTATGTTCATTTTTGCATACTTAGTACATTGTTTTCACATAACATGCTTACATTTGGTATGACATTTGGTTTGTATAACGAAACTGAAATACGTTCATTAACGTTGATCACGCCGCTCGGTAGTAAGTAGTGGTACCATAGGACTTGACAACTCCCATTCCTGAAATCCTAGGTTTGTTTGGACGTAAGGAATGACTGAATTCGAAAACATTTTTGATAAACCTTTGAATTATTCTAGGGTTTATCCTTCAATCTCAAGGCTTGAATGTATACGTTTAACAATGCTACATAAGTGTTTGTATCAGTAAAGCATGAATTTTGCAAAACATATCTTTTGACTTAAACTATGATTTAAATCAAATACATTGTTTTGTACATTTTTACTTATAGGGTTGAGTAAATGCTTTTATTCACCATACATTACATCTGTTTACACATGAACACTTTGACATTTGTTTAAACAAGATATTTTGGTGGTTTGTTTGGGTAAGTGATTTAAATAACGAGGCGTGTGTAATATGATAAAAGCATGGTGGATACACCGCTGGTACTTCCTATATATAAGTACTTTTATGATATTACATATCGTAGTGTTATTTAAACCATTTCAATTTAGACATATCACATTTTACACAAATAACATATCTTCACAAAACATTATTTTACGAACAACATATTTTATACAAACTCATTTTACTTGATTATTCATTTAACCATACATCTCTCTTTTATATCATTTGGATTTTCTTATCGCTTTTTGTATGATTTATAAAAGAAAACATTTTCCCAAGATTCATGACTAACTTTTTATTAAACTTTTCTTTCAACTACAAGTCATGGACCCTAATTCAATAAACCTATGTATCTCATAGGCATTTTTATGCTGACGTACCTATTTTCACATGTGTTTTCAGGAGCTGATGCATAGGATTGGTCAAGATGCAAGACTATTTTAAATTACGTTATGTACTCTTTGCTTTCTTTGTTTTAAGACAATGTAACCACTTTGTTAATAAATAAAACGAAACTTTAAATACCATGGTTGTGAAACAATAATTCTGCCACTCCACTCCCCGACGTTTCCGCCGCGGTTTGTTGTTTTACGTGGTCGGGGTGTGACACATGTCCCCCTTTTCTTTTAACTGTTTTTGGGGGTGAAGTACATGTTACATACTGTTTACAAACATTTATACATGGTATGGTTAGCTAAGGAAATGTACTGCAAGATCATGTGAGTGGTGGGTACAACGCTTAAGACCATTAATCCTCGTAGTAGGACCGAGGGACATGAGTGATAGATCTATTTGGGTGTAGCGAGCCCACACCCATGTGGACCGGGGTTTGGCCCATGAGGTGACTATGTCTTCAAACTGAAGCCCGGTGCAAAATTTGCTAGGTTTGAGCCTTCCTGCATCACGTCACACATATTAATGGCCTTGCAAACCATTAATCGATCTGTTCTTTATTTTCCTTGTTTGCTTTCATACCAGGGTTTACAAATACATACTTACTTATATGATTACAAGGTTTATTCGAGCTCACACACTAAACACATGAACTCGCTCAACTTTTGTTGATGTTTTCAAACTACATGTATTTCAGGAAACTAAGTATGGATCTGGCGGGCGTTGAAGGTTTCAAGTGTTGTTAGGAATAAAAGATGTCATCCGGTGTCGAATGGTTTGGAGTGTGTATCCTATCCTGGATAGGATACATATTTCAAAGCCTAGTTTTCATTAGTGTCTTTTGAAAAGTCCTTATGGAACTTAAAACCTGTTGGTGTTGTATTCTGAATACGAAGTCTGTGTTTTTGGAGTTTAAAACAATGTTGTTGTAATGTTTTAAAACTTAATCAACGGATGAACATCATTGGTTTTATCATATAGTGGTTTGTTATGGTTGAATGCAATGATATTAAGCAAGTCACACATAATAACGCTTCCGCAAAAGTCAGGGTGTGACAGTTTGGTATCAGAGCTTCGATTGTAGCGAACTAGGATTCCTTCTCGAGTCTAGACTACAATAATTAGGGCTCTCACGAAAATATTTTTACAACATGTTTTCATTGCATACACGAAATGCCTAGATCCATGGAACAAACATTTTTACAAACGGAAAGACAAGAAACACGATTGCAAGGTTTACTTTTGTGGTTTAGCCTGGGAGACTAGGAAGGATAGAAAGGATTTGTGAGGAATAACGAGGATACATGATTTCATGATACATTGTCTTTGATTGCATGCTAAATGATAGTGGTTAATATATGTGCATATGTTATGATTGTTCTGTTACAGACATTATGTCTTCATCCGAGAGCGGATTGTCCGATATGGATGACCCCATGGCTATTGTTTCCGATGATGAGATCGCACCAGAGCCGGAGATCTTTACATCCGATACTGAGAGCGACCCAGATATGCTATCAGACGACGACTTCTAGCCGTTCAAGTTGCCTGATTTTGGAGATGACTTACCGCTTGCTAATGGTAATCCAGACGAGGATCCTTTTGTTGTTCCCATTCCAGTCCATGATCATCTTATCATTGGGCATCCCGATGATGAGCATATTGTGGCACCGATCCTCGCTCCTGTTCCTTTAGTGGTCATCCCTCTTGAGGATTGGCCTTTTGATGATCTGTTTGATGATGATATTGATCTGTTTGTTGATGGTCCACCTGATGATGCCCATGGTGATGGAGAGCTAGACGAGGACGTTGTTGGTATTCCGCTTCTTGAGATTCCTGTTATCAAGTTATCCTCTGATACTAGTTTGCACTCTGTCTCGGATTCCTTTGAGTCTGTGACATCTTCAGCTTTGCAGGCAGTTGGATTACGACGCTATGCTGCTGATTCTAATGATGATACGGCCATGTCAGCTGCACCATCTCCTCCACACGATCCTGAGCTTGACCCTGAGCCAAATTTTATTCCTGTTGATCAGCCTGTTGGTGCACCTGCTGATCCTGAGCTCTTACCTGATCATAACCCTATTCCTTTTGGCTTACCAGACATTGCACCCCTCATACCTGACCCAGTTCCTTCACCCGTTGATCCTCCTGTTATTGAGCCACTTATTCCTCCACCTGCACCCGCACCCGCTGATGTTGCTCCTTTTCATCCAGTGGAGTCTGATGTCCATCGTGTTGATTTACCTATCGTTTTCTTGCAGGGCGTACCCGCACCCCGTCCAGGGGAAGGTACTTCAGGCCAGCAGCCTAGTCATGATCCTTATATCTCAGCAGCTTTTTCTCAGACCCCTTAGTCTGCACCTTTTGCTCCATTTACTTTTTCACCCCTTGATGAGCCATCCCGATGGTCCCCACCGTTTTCCATGCTGATCTCAGAACCCTAGCATCCCTCGCATTTTGTTGGCTATACACAGGATGAGTTACTTTATTCGCTTCAGCTTCGATTTAAAGTTATGAGTCGCAGAGTCTTCGAGCTCGAGTCGACACCGCGTCCCCTACCGTATCCTTGTCAGCCTACTTTCGTTCCCCCTCATTCATCACCGTCCCCTTTTAAACGTCCACCTGCTCCTCGTACTCCCTTCCCAGAGTTTGATGCTCGATTCCTCACCATCGAGCAGTAGGTCCGTTACTTGCTTCATCATGTGTGTAAACTCGAGGAGGAGCTCGCTCATGTTCTCAGTTTGATTTTCCTCCCTCCTCCTCCTCCTCCGCCATCAGTACAGTAGGTTTTTGGTCTTATGCAGATGCATTACTTTTGGTGAGAGCACCACTATTGAGTCAGGATTGTGAAGACTTTTAGAGACCACCTTTTGACTATGAGATCTTTGTACATTAGCAGACTTATTGGACAAGGGTAGTGTGACCCTATAACTATGGTCGATAATTAATGAAAGCTCAATCGTCATGTTCTCACTAAACATATTGTTGGATTACTTGTTTGTGTTATGATTGTGTCGTTGCATGATTGTTTGATATGATGATTTGTTATGTGTATGTACAAACGACCTCTAGACAACTATATACATTTCCTGAACAAATAAGACCTGGCCAATCTGATCTCCTTCTTAAAAGATGCCTCCTCAAGAGGTCATTCGGCTGCCCATGACCGAGGAAAAATTACAAGCGCACATCACACAGGCCATCGCACGGCACGAGGTTCTTCGCTACAGACACAACGGAGGTACCTCAGGGAATAACCCACCTAACGGTAATGTTTAAGTCACCTAAGACACATTACAATACGTTTGGACATTTCCGAGTGTGCTTTGCTAATGCTATCTGTGAATGATGCTGCTGGGTTGCAGGCTGTACTTACGAGCAGTTTTTGGACTGCAAGCCTTTGAACTTCGACGGCACTGGAGGTGCCGTAGCTTTTGTGAGATGGGTCGAGAATACGGATTATGTTTTGAGAATGAGCAATTGTACTCCAGAGCAACAAGCCACGTATATTTCTGGACTGTTTCAAGATGGGGCTCTGTCATGCTGGAACCTTCAGGTTCAGGCGTTGGGCGAGGCTGCTGCGTATGCTTTGACATGGGATGAGCTGAAATAGTTGATGCGTAAGAAGTATTGTTCTCAGACGGAAATCCAGAAGCTGGAAATTGAATTCTGGAACCTGAAGATGGAAGGACCAAGGGTGGTGGATTATGTGCAGAGACTTCACGATTTGTCGCGAGTTATTCCATATCTGGTGGAACCAGAGTTTAAAAGGATAGAACGATTCATCTGGGGATTGTTGCCTCAGATTCTGAGCTTGATGACGGCAACAACGCCTCCAACGACTATCGATGCGAGTAACTTAAGTGTGGCGCTCACTAAGGAAGCAATTAGATTGGAAAAACTTTCGACCCCTGATGAGAAGAAGGAGACTCAGGTGGAGTCATCCGGGAAGAACAAAAGGAAGCTCACTGATTTCCAATAGGGTAGTCGGGCGAATAACAACAACAAGGCCAAAAAGGGAAAAGAGTACATGGGTAAACTGCCTAAGTGTGACAATTGTCGACGACATCATACCCGGCAACATAGATATGGAAAAAGTTATAACTGTGGCAAAGTGGGGCATGACAAGGAGACGTGCTGGCGTGGTACTAGACGTGGAAACGAAGGTCAAGATGGTAGCGGAAAACGCGAAGGAAACAACAACAACGACTATCAGGGCGGAAACAGTAATGATCAAGAACAAGGTCAAGGTTGTGGTGGCATAGGGCATTTTAGAAGGTTTACTTAGGGACTAAACCAAGATGTGATGAGTGCAAGTTTCACCATGAAGGTCGATGTCTGAGGCCTAAGTGCGATAGGTGCGGAAAGGATGGACACAACAAGGGTGTATGCTAGGCGAAGTATCCCAGACAAGGAGGAAATGATGACGACAACCAAGACGGAAACGATAATGGTAGAGTTCCAGGTTGCTTCAAATATGGGGACGTGGGGCACTTTAGGAAAGATTGCCCGAAGAATAACCAAGACCGTGGAAGAGCGTACAACATCGGAGCTAGGGAAGCATGCCCGGATCCAAGCATGGTTACTGGTACGTTCCCTATTAATCAACACTTTGCATCTGTGCTATTTGATACTGGTGCCGATTTTAGCTTCGTATCCCTAGACATTAAGAATATACTTGGTTTAGTAGCAAGTAAGTTAGATATCCCATACTCGATAGAACTAGCTAATGGGAAGCTAGTAGAATCTAATGATGTGATTAGGGACTGCGTTATAGAGCTTGGAGAGCGCGAGTTTTCGTCAGATCTTCTTCCAGTTGAATTGGGAAGCTTCGACGTTGTAATTAGGATGGATTGGTTGTCGAGCAATCGAGCGGAGATTGGTTGCCATGAGAAGATTATCCGCATCCCGATGGCGAATGAAGAGATGATCGTGATTCATGGGGAGATGCTGGATACACCTCTACGGATTATCAGTCATTTGAAGGCACGGAAGTTTTTGCGCAAAGGATGTGTTGCCTTCTTGGCTCTTGTCATGGACAAAGAAGCCGAAGAACCTAAGATCAAAGATATCCCTGTGGCAAGGGAATATCCTGAAGTCTTCCCCTAAGACTTGCCAGGATTACCTCCTCAACGACAAGTCGAGTTCCGCATTGGCTTGGTTCCAGGCACCGCGCCTGTAGCCAAGGCACCATATCGACTCGCGCCCTCAGAGATGCAAGAGTTATCTGCGCAGCTTCAGGAGTTGCTTGATAAGGGATTTATTAGACCAAGCTTCTTGCCTTGGGGAGTTCCAGTACTGTTCGTCAAGAAGAAAGACGGTAGTCTTCGTATGTGCATCGACTACCGAGAGCTCAACAAGCTAACCATCAAGAATCGGTATCCCCTGCCGAGGATTGATGATTTATTTGGCCAAATTCAGGGTTCAAGTTACTATTCCAAGATTGATCTTCGATCTGGTTATCGCCAGCTACGGATTTAGGAAGAAAGTATACCAAGTACAGTGAGTCAACAATTTGTTTTAAACATACGCTAATATTATGTTTTCTACACGATGCACAAAACAGTTTTACACAGAATACGAAACTTTGAGAATCTAGGAGACATGTACTTAGGACCTTCGGGAACACAGGTCAAAACTTATTAAAGGTTATCACTTAGGAACCATATCTATTGACCTGGGAAAACACAATGTCGTATATGCTATTTTAGTTAACCGAACAGGTGAAGTACTCGAAATTCTTATATTGAAAATTTCCACTTTTGCTTCTAGCAAGTAGAATTTTGCATCTCTACTCCTCTTAATAGTAGTTGCATCACGACAATTTTCTTCATTAGATCGAACACTCATTTGCCTCATTTCTTGATCATTTCATATGAGACACATGCATCGTTTGTCACGCATGTGGCTTCCCCTCTAACGATCGTTTTCATCAAAATTACAAATGTCATTTCGCTATATCCAGTTATTGCCTTGTGACTCGGATATTCTGCATTATTGTAAGCATCCACTCTTTGATATTGAGTCAACAAAACCTTCTTGAAATTTCTTTTCCTTCAAGTTACATACGTGGTTTGTCTTTGTAACCATGCCGAATTTTCCTTGTCGATACATGTATTTATTGTCAGATTTCGCTGAAACCAAGTTCAATTGCTTGAATTTGACCATTTCGTATATTCAATTCAAAACACCATATGATGTATTGAGAGCATCATATTCAAATTCATTTTAGCAAGTGTTTCTTTTGTTCCGAATCATAGTAGACTTGTTTGGTCTACGGCTCCACTTAGTCGTCTGTTGGTTCCCATACCTTGCGGTGGTGTCTCGTTAATTTGAAGCATGCGCTAATCTCGTTTACGCATCTCATACACGGATTTAATTATTTATTCATTGGCTTGCTTTAAATTCGTTCTGTTTCATCATGATTAAAGCAGTCTTAACACAATCGTGTGTTATGACAATGGTACATAAATTCATTTTATATTTCAGTGTACCTCCTAACGGTTGTTTCATTATCGATCGAATTCCTTGCAATATTTATTGCTTTTTCATCCTCGATTGAAAACAGTAGTTCTTTGGTGTTCTATATTCAATTGAAAAATCCTACGATGCCATTTGAATCAAATTTTCAGGTTTGCTTCATTACACTTTCATTTGAATTCAAACACGGTGGACTTGTTCGGTCACCACTATTATTGAATTATGTTATTACGACACCTTGTGGTGTCGGTACAAACTTGTAGCTTGTGCTAATCATGGTCAACCGTTTCACACGAAACTACACATACTTTTGTTTGACTTGTCATTTAAACATTCTTAATGCAACTACGAATTAAGACAATGATACACCAGATCCGATTGTATTTCATTTCGGTGTATTCTCGCAATTCAATAATGTCAACACACTAATTTTATTCATTTATTTGTTCGAAAGTTGATAGATCACTTTCACGTTACAATTACCTTTGAGCTTGCTGATTCTGAGTTCATCTAGCGGATGTTATTGTTTCTAGAACTCATTTGCATATTGTAAACGACCCCTTGGAATTCT
>JARYGA010037211.1:0-29573 GCA_030545235.1 Helianthus tuberosus
AAAGGTTGATCCTCAGGTACAAAATCAACCTCAAGCTCAGGGTCAAGGTTAGGATCAAACTCGTCGTCAAACTCGAAATCCTGAACTGGTGCGGCCGACATGGCAGTGTCAGAGTCGGAGTCGGTAGGATATCAACGCAGTCTGGCTGCATATAATGTAGAAGAAGACACGGACTCAAACGAATCGGGACCAGACTGGTCAGATGGAATCTCAACAGTAGGTAGCTCAACAAGCGGCTCAGCAATGACATCGCTGACTAGAATATCAAGCGACATCGGCACCATCGACTGGAGCCCCACCGTCCTGGGCATCCTCAGGGGGACCCTCAATCAAAAGGTCAACGTCGTCGTCAGACATGGCGTCAAGAGGCAGATCCTCAAGAGGAACTGAAGCAAGGGGAAGAGGAGCAGGGATCGGAACAAGAGGTAGATCCCCGTCCGGAATACCATCAGCTAGCGGTATAATGTCTCCAACGTCTGGTAAGGCGAAGGGCTGGAAATCATCTGTGTCATCGGACAGTATCTCTGGGTCTCTCTCCTCAGCAGGGGCATGAATCTCTGGTGTCGGAACAACCTCGTCGTCTGACACGACTACCATATGGTCGTTAGTGTCCGATACTCTACTCTCGGAAGTGGACATGGTGTCTGTAACAGTGCAATCACATGTATGCACATATATCAATAATTATCAAATAATCATGTAAGCAGTAACAATGTAAGCATGTATGCATCCTAGGCTTCCCAAGACTATCCCACCCAGCCTCTCAGACTGAACTACTTAGTCTCTCAGACTAAACCTCCCAGTTTCCCAAACTGAACTACCCAGCCTCTCATAAATTTAATGTGTTTGCATGCTTTGAGTTGTTATATTGTATTTTGTTGCTTCGTATGAATTTTGGTGAATGTCTTTCACGGAATAGATTCATGCTAGGTTATAAATTAAATTTATAATGTTTAGGGTTAATTGCGCAGATACACCTTAGAAGTAATAATTGGTAATTTAATAAATTAAAGTGTTCTACTAATTTCAATAGTTGTGAGGTGTGAAATTATTGTTAGGTCTTTATCATTAAATTACTAGGTAGGGTCTTCATGAGGAGTCTGAACTAGTTTCCTTAGTGATAGTTGTCTAACAAGTTAAATTGAAATTCCAAACTTATCCTAGGATTATAACACGTGAGGGAGTGAATCGTATTAGGGTACTTTTGTAAACCTAGATAACCCGTGAGGGAGTCTAGTTAACCGGTAATCGTAACAACCTTTAGAGTTCCATAAGTGTCTCCTCGAGAACGATTGAGGGTCTTGTTCGGTGTCTCGACAGGTTTAGAATATAACGATCTCGGTTCCCTAATAATTAATAAACATAATAAGTCATTACTATAATAATTCAGGATTCCAGTCTAGGCAGTCGTTTCCATCAACTGAGTAAAATCCAAGTTAATTCGTGATTAGTTAATTTAGTTAATTAGTTTAATTTAAATTGCAATTTTAGGATATTTAGAACCCCCCCCCCCCCCCCCAAATATAAAAATGGTTAGTGTCGTGTCCGTGTTAGTCTAGGTCTAGATAGAGTTTAGTAAACGTAATTAGAGAGTCTCATGGGTTCGATACTCGGACTTACTTTAGCTATACTGCATTGATCGGTATATTTTCCGGTTGTGTGGTCTACGTTTTAGAGAGTCTATCTTTATAAATTTAAAACTTAATGTGTCTAGTTTAGGTTAAATTAGTAGTTTTTATTTGACCACTTTTAGCACATCAGATAATCAGAGCCTTATCATCTAAAACACAACCGAAAACCCACAAATATGGTGTTTTAGTAATCTTCACTTTGTTATTTATGGGTTTTAAGTGTGTTTTATAGTTGACATTATAGTGTTTTATAACCTTTTACACTTTGTAGGAAAAATGGACTTTGTAACCAACTCCCACCTTATATATAGGGTAGGGATCCTAAGGCTAGTAGGTGTGGTATAGCGCCCTTGCCACATCACCTTCGTTTGTCACACCCTGACTTTTGCGGAAGCGTGGTTATTTGGTGTGACTTCTTAATACCATAGCATCCAATCATAACAATGCTAAATGATAAAACCAAAAGATAATCATCCATTAATTTAGTTTAGAAAATATCACAACATACTTGTCTTGTAAACATCGATACCAAATTTAGTTACCAACCATGACGTGTTCAAATGAGTTCCCAAGGACTCAACAAAATAACTCAAACCAACCCGAGCTTAGAAACATGTATCCCGTCCAGGAATAGGACACATCTTCCAAACCCTACTACCCCGGATGACATCGTTTATTTAAACGCAGCTTGAAAACATATGCACACAACTGCCAGATCCACTAATTCCCTAAAATACATGTAATTTGAAAAATCAACAAAAAGTTGAGCGAGTTCATGTGTTCGTGAGTATGTATAAAACCTTTGTATTCAATGTATGTATGAAAGTCCCTGTATTGTAGCAATAAGGAAAAAGAGATCACCAATGGGTTGCAAAGCCAATGGTATGTGTGGAATGGTGCAGGAAGACTCAAACCTAGCAAACTTGTCTCCGAGAAGAAGACATAGTCACCACATGGGCCGCCCTGGTCCGCATGGGTGTGGGCTCGCTACACCCAAATAGATCTATCACTCATGTCCCTTGGTCCTACAACGAGGATTAATGGCCTTAAGTGTTGTACTCACCCTTCACATGATCTAAGTAGTAAACCATCCTTAAGCTATCCATACCATGTATAAAAGTTTGTAATAATTGTAACATGTATTTCACCCCCGAAGTATGAAACTGAAAACAGTTAAAAGAAAAGGGGGACATGAACTCACTGTATTGCGTCCTCAGCTCGTAACTCAACTCTGTCAGCAAACACGACTACCTACAGTGTACTAACGTCTATTAGACGAACGGGCCGTGCCTTTGCTTAGTATTTGCGTTTTGAGTTACGTTTCTTATGTTATTCCAAGTTATAATCTCTTGTTAAAATAAATTATTTTAACTTTAAATTATATTCAAGTTTTGGAATAATCGTTAAACAATATTTCTGTATTAATACTTCTCAAGTATTTTATTCTCGAAATTCCTTCCCAAGGATGGGGTATCTTATACATGTATATTCGTATGCTCGTATTTGCAGTACCAAAATAATATATTTTTAAGTCTCACTTAGAAAATATATAAATACTTGTTTTGTCCAAAAATAGTGTATTGTCCAGAAAATATATATTCTTCCCAAAAATTATATATCTTCTAAATATACTAGGAAAATATATTATAACTTCCAACAAAAAAAATATTTTCATCTTGTCGAAAAATATGATATACTTTGTAATAAAAATCATATTTTTATGTTTTCCGTATCCAAAATAATATTTGTCCAAAAATATATTTACAAGAGTATTTTCCGGAATATTTCATAAGTTACGTTTTTGCGTTCGGTTTCACAATATCAAGTGTGTAACTTATATTTCATTCCTTGTGATTTTTGGTATTATTTTTGGAGTTGTAAATTCTTGGTATATGTAAGTTATATTATTTTACCCTAAAATAATATAGCTATTCCACCAAGTATAACAAAAATTCACACAAGTGTCTTAGTATAAAATATATATATATTCTAAATATATTTTTATCCATTATTTATTTATAAAATCAACCTCCGATACTTGTGATTTTGTATATTGTCTATGGCGAAGTTTGAAAATCAAGATTAAAACACACTTGTAACACTTGTTAGAAAATATTTTCTAAGTGTTTATATTTTTAGAAAATTTCGCCATAGCTTCCTTTGAAAACGGAGGTGTCCATGCTAATAAAGCATATCATTTTCTTTTCAAAAATCAACCCAACAATCAATAATCAAAGTAGACTTCCCAAGTGCAAAAATTATACAATTTTCATAACATCATGAACTTGAACTTTCACAAAAACTCGTAGTAATTTGGTAGGGTGTTTAGTAGACTTGGTTACCCCTTAAAGTGTGTTTATTTCTTAATAAACTTCATTCTTGAAAATTTTAGATGTTTACAACTTGTAAACATATTCTACAAAAATTATTCTTTTGAACTCTTCTTGTAAATAAAGTGTTCTTACACTTATTTTATCACCAAAAATAGGGTACATTTAAGTAAGAATCAAGTTCTACTAAAAATCATATTTTGAACTTGGTTTTCTTGGAAAATCATACATGAATCTTGAATCTATAAGTTTACTAACTTACTTTATTTACTATTTTCAAGAAATCGCTTTATTTTCAAGTTCATGTTTGTAAGAGAGGATGATCTTCTTGGGTTAACATATAATCATCCTCTAACTTGCTAGATCATGTGTTTAATCACAATCTAGCAAGCTCCTTATGATGATCAACATCATAATCTCAAGTAAATAACAATCAAGTGTTATGCATGTATTTAAACAACATTATTTCAACAAGACTTCATCATTTTTAAGCTTCATGTTCATGATTCTTGTTTAAGTCTTTTAGTGTTCTTATGATTTATAACAATATACATCTTTTAACAAATCAAAATGAGAAGTAAAACCTAGTAACAAGAAGCTTACAACTAGCTCAAAAGCTAGGGAAGAACACTAGAGAAAAAGATGATGAAAATGGTGTGTGAAATCAATGGATGAAGGTTCTTCAAGTTCTTCAAGCACCAAGCTCCATGAATCACCTT
This sequence comes from Helianthus tuberosus, assembly GCA_030545235.1. Taxonomy (NCBI): domain Eukaryota; kingdom Viridiplantae; phylum Streptophyta; class Magnoliopsida; order Asterales; family Asteraceae; genus Helianthus; species Helianthus tuberosus. The sequence goes on from JARYGA010037211.1 coordinate 4,681, forward strand.
CTTTCACATTGAAATGAGTTTGAAATGGGTGTATGGTGGTTGCAAGGTGGTGGTGGTGGCGGCACAAACAAGGGCCGAGAGGGAGAGAGAGAGTATGAGGGAGTGGAGTTGAGTGGTGTGGAATGATGAAATGATCTCTTGTGAATCTATGCCACCATACTTATAATCTTCTACTCTAGTATTTTGTCCAAGATATCAAGCAAGATCACAATAAAATATAGGATGAAATCTAGTGAGTGGGGTGTGGGGTCCCTTGTGACCGTAAATGGTGAGGGGGGGGGGGGGGGTTAATTGTAATTTTTGATGGTAAATGTAGGTAAATAGTTCGGGGTTAAGTGTAATATCTAGTGTTTTATGTGTATGGCACATTATATAGTGTGTTGGGGTATTCGGGGACCATAACTAGCCAAGAAATAATTAAACAATGTATCTGGAAAAATTTTGGTGTTCCGGGTAATGTCTGGTCGTTCGGTTAAATACCGGTTCGTTAAAGTGATAAGTTATACCGTATAGTGTCTTTTATGTAACTCTTTGTGACACTTTTAATTCCCGAAACTTAGGAAAACATTCAGGACCATTTAGTCAATTTTCTGCATAATACTAGTATGTTAAAATGCTGAATTTTGCTGAAAAATGCAGAATTCTGCACTTAAAGTGAGTTTTAGGCACTTTCCGACACTTAATCTATCACCTAGTGACGCAGTTTTATGGTCCTTACTTCCGTACACTCCATACTAGTGTAGTACCTTTTCTCTGGCCCTTACGGGGTCTCAAATCTCTGTCTGTCTATGTACTGACATTGTCAGTATGTATCTGAGTTATCCGCTAACTGTGCTAACTGTGCATCATGTATGTCACTAAAGTCTGTATGTAATAAATGTTGTGACATTATGAAATGTGATGCACATGTATGTATGATATAGGAATCAGAAGACAGTTTAAGTCAACAATTGTAATTAAGCATAAATCAATATTAATTAATTGTACGGACACATGCTATTTTGACGGTTGTCACATCGTTAGCGTCCTATAGCGCCCCTTTTCCCATTTCTTGGGCGCCATAGATGGCTTCACAATGGGGTTGGCGGGTGTTAAGGGCTGCACATGTGGGGGCCACTTTTCAACAGCCAATCATATTTTTTGTTCCTTTTTTCTTTATATATATTATAACTGGGGGCGTTAAACCATTGCATGCAAATTAAAGGGAGGGGCTTTAAAGCCCCCATGTGACATGGAGCTTATGTGGTGCTGATGTGGTGTGATAAAGCCACTAGGAGCTTTATACCACACCCACCAACCTAAGAGAAGTCCACTCTATTTGAGAAACTTGAAAAACATTATGGACCACACATTTTTCTAAGCTTTTCGTAATATACGCATATGTATATTTTAAAATTCACTATATATATATATATATATATATATAGGAGAAGGATCCGTTAGGAACCACCCTTTATTGCAAGAACCGCGAGAACCAGTGTGAACACAAACAGTAATTCCTAAAAAAATCTAAAACACACCCAAAATTTTTTTTTTTTTTTTTACTATTTTTTTTTGGAAAAATCGCTATATTTTGTTAATAAAAAAATAAAAATAAAAATTTCAATTTTTTTTTCGAGTAACAGTTATCCATGCACATGTGCATATGTATCATTTCTTTGTCAAATTCCGAAATTCATTACAAATATTAGTCAATTGCACTTTCATTTACACTACCACGTGTAATACACTACTTTTTACGTTAACAATATTAGAAATGCACATGTGCATCTATATGTATCAACATGAAATAAGGTGTTTTGGTACACTACTTTGAATACACTTTCTCTTTCATCTATCATTCCATCCATAATACACAAACATGCACATGTGCATATGTATCATTTCTTTGACAAATTTCGTAACTCATTACAAATATTAGACAATTGCACTTTCATTTACACTACCATATGTAATACACTACTTTCTACATTACCAATATTAGAAATGCACATATGCAGATGTATCAACATGAAATAAGGTGTTTTGGTACACTACTTTGAATACATTTTCCCTTTCATATATCATACGATCCATAATACACTACCATTACCTCCTACTATCCATAATACAATATCATTACCTCCTACCATCCATAATACAATATCATTACCTCCTACCATCCATAATACAATACCATTACCAATATTTTGACTTTATTACATGTATATCAACACCATTTATACCATCCAATCATCATATTACATCATAAAGTAACAACAATAGCCAAACCATCAACCACTAGATATAACTAACCAAAAAACATGTATATGGGCCTACTTCTCCATTCAAAATCACAAACTTTTTGTACCAAAACATGTTATATCATGGTTATACCTAATGATGCACATGTGCATTTTGTATATTGGTAATGTAAAAAGTAGTGTATTACAGATGGTATTGTAAATTAAAGTGCAATTGTCTATTACTGATAACGTATTACGGAATTTGTTGAAGTAATGATACATATGCACATATGCATGGATAACTGTTACTCGGAAAAAAAATAGTTTTTTTTTGTAACTAAATATAGCGATTTTTGTTAAAAAATATTAAAAAAAAATTGAGTGTTTTTTTTTTTATTTTTTTTAGATTTTATTTTGTGTTCACATTGGTTCTCGCGGTTCTCGTGATAATGGTGGTTCTCAAATGAACCTTACCCTATATATATATATAGGGTTAGGATCATGAGTGAACAACATACTTGTTTGTGAACAAAGTGAACTCATCTCAACCATCCATTTTCCATCTTGATCAAAAGGGTATAGATGTCACTATGCTAAAATACTAAATTAGAGAATATCAGTTACCAAAATTAAATTAACTATTTTTGCTATAATCATGTATGTGATATTCTTTCTATAATCTTTAGTTGATCGATTATTATATATGTCTATATAACTGCAACTCTCCATATATTATCATTAAACAAATTAGGTCCACTTTAATCAATTGTTTAATGAAAAACAATTGATACGTCATGAACCTGGTATAACGGAAAACAAGAATTTCAATGTTTTTAAGTTTTAAAATCCTTATATTTGTGACACCTGTGTCACTTCAACCATCAAACAAATTCCAAACTAATGAAATATTGTATTTCATACTTGGGATTTGTAAAAATATGTGTATCGTTTGCACATATCAACTCTTGTTCGATTTTAAGCTTTAAATCGCTTTCTGGAGGGTTATACGCGCTCTGATGCGTAAATATAACCAGTTTAATCCAACGAACACTCCAGAATAGTGAAATAGGCTTAACATACCTTAAATAACCTTTACATAACTTAGAAATAGGTTTTGAAGGCTTTGGTATGGCAAAAACAAGTTAATTCGCTTACAGGGACTAAACTTGACAAACTGCGAAAGTATGCCAATTTGAACTGTAACAAAGATTCCGGAACATGACCATAAGTTAAACATACCATAAATATCCTTCACATAGCTTAGAAATAGGCTTTGAGGGGTTCGGTGTGCTAAAATAAACTTTTGGGTCATTCAGGGACTAAAAGCGTCAAAAAGTGCACAAGTTTGCATTTTCGCGCATAACTTACGTTCTGAATACATCCGGACATCCAAAAATTTATGTAAGCACTAAAACATTTTATTTTAGTGTTTGGCATAAGAAAAATCCATTCGTCACGCAATTTGGATCGTTTTTCGCGCTTATGCGCAATCCGTCGTAATTAAGCGAACATCGCGATCGTACGACCAAACGAACCAACATCCGGCATATTTTTGAGCATGTTTCATGTCCACAATGTTTAGGCATCATTTTAGGGCCTTAAAGTTGGCTCTACGGGCCTTAGAAGTGTCGGAAATGGCATAAACACATAACAGGGACTGAAACTGTCATTTAACAAACTTGGTTCTGATCAGTCATGGCCATGCGGCCCGCGTAAAGTTTGTGTGCATCTTTACGCGGCCCGCGTCTGGCTCCCAGAACAGATAAGACTGATTAGTCAGCAGATTTCAGCTGATTAAACCTCATCCACACGCTCACACTTGCCCTTTCAGCTCATTAGGGGTCATTTTTAGTTACCACAACTTTCCAACAAGTGTACGCACGAGATTCGATCACGTTATTCAAGAAACGATCTTAACGGTTCGGGAAATACTATAAATACCCCACCCCCATTTGCTTCAAACCCACAAGAATCTGATAAAAAAGACTCTAAGTTGGAACCATTGTTTCATACCTGAGTTATTTTGATCTAGATTAGCATTCGAGGACCCTTCATAAGTATTCCTTCGTTCTTTTATTGCTTTTCGAGTCCGAAAGTCAAACTTTGTTTGACTTTGTGCGTTGACCAGTTTATGGTCAATGCGAAGTTCGTTTGTATTCCTTCGGTCAATGCGAAGTTCGTTTATGGTCAATGCGAAGTTGGAACCATTGTTTCATACCTGAGTTATTTTGATCTAGATTAGCATTCGGGGACCCTTCGTAAGTATTCCTTCGTTCTTTTATTGCTTTTCGAGTCCGAAAGTCAAACTTTGTTTGACTTTCTGCGTTGACCAGTTTATGGTCAATGCGAAGTTCGTTTGAACTTCGCAACGTGATTGTAATCATGATGGTTATAGTCCCTTGTGACTATGCCTACTGATTACCACATTGTCTAGGGTCGTAAGGGTAAGCGATCTAATAAATCGCTTATACCTTCGAACCCGACCCATTTGGTCGATCATTAGGATCCGACCAAACACCTTAGGTGACCATAGTATATAGGGAATAACCTTCCGAGGTTATACCTTATGGTCGCTTCGTTTAAGTAGTTGTATGATAGGTAGTTTATATGTCTTAGGTAAATTACCAAAATGCCCTTTTTACGCCAAAATTCATTTTAAGCATATGTAACATAACTTTTGGTATTTAAACTGATTTCGTAACAATATTAGACATGTTAAGGCATATTTTACTTTTCATAGGACTAGTTAGGCGTTCCGAACGCGTTTTACGCGAACGACGCGTTAAAGTAGCATAAGCTACCTAAACGGGTCGTAATGGGTCGTAAGCACTTAAGTTAGGTTCATTTTAGTATGTGGGCTTTGTTAAACCATATTATACGAGTCTCCATACTCGTTTGGTCTACGAACCCTCATTCTATCCGATCCTCCGATTTAGGTCCGGTTTATTAACGTAGTTACCTATATTAGGTCCGTTTGATTTCCGTGATCTCTAGCATTGCTTGGTGGTTATCTTAGGACTTCTGAGCAATCTCAAGTGAGTACATAGTTCCCTTATTTTACTGTTTTCCAAACTGTTTTGGGGTGAAGCATGTGTACCTATGTGTTATTTTCATGATTTCAAAGTATAATTGATTATACATGTTATTACTTATCATTTGACAAACTAAATGACTATCTATGGTTTAAACACTGATTTCTCAAAGAACATAAAATAAAAATGTTGAATTGTACTTATTTTATGTTCACCAGACCGATTGTTAGTATGATATAGCGCTATAGGATTAGACACCCCATTCCTGTTGTCATGGAATGTCTGAAACCAATTTGTTTCTCCATCCAAATAGGGATTGCCTTTGTGGTATCCTTATAGTCTCAAAGGTGTAGTTTGATGCACTAGGTCTGAATGAATTCTTAAATCACACATTTAAAGTATATTTTGATATACTCCCAAAGGTATAGTTTGATATACTCTCATGTGTGGTATTGTACAAAACCAACATATATTTTGTTAATCATCCAAAGCATCGTTTAATATGTTATTTACAAATCCAAAGTATACTTTTAATATGCTACTATAAGGTTATTCGTTTAACCTTACATTATTTTACAAAGCATAACTTTTGATTTATTCAAACACTTTGTTTTGTACATTTTTACTTATGGTTTAAGAAATCTCATTTTACTTACCATACATAACCTTTGTTTACACATTATATGGTTTACATTTAACTTGAGTTATACAATAACATTGGACTATTGGTTTAAACATGAACATTCTATATTGGTGGGTTGGTTTGAGTAAGTGACTTAAGTAACGAGGCGTGTGTAATAAGATACAAGCATGGTGGATACGCCGCTGGTACTTCCTATATATAAGTGTTTGTATGGTATTACATATCGTAGCGTTATTTGAATCATTTCAATTTAAGTCATATAACATTTTATACAAATAACATACTTTTCATAAGACATTGTTTTACAACAACTTATCTTATACAAACTCATTTTACATGGTTATTCATTTAACCTTACATTTATTTATACATATCATCTAATCATATTGTTTTTCAAACGATTTACAAAACAAAACAATTTACAAGGTTCATGACTAAACTTTATTAAACATTTTCTTAAACTTACAAGTCATGAATCCTATTTTCATAAAACCTATGTATCTCACAGGCATTTTTATGCTGACGTACCTATTTTTACACATGTTTCAGGTACTGCTTTGCAATGATTGTTGATACATGCTACATTTCGGATGGACTCGTGCCTTAGCAACTTTAAAACTTGGAAGATCATAGTTGTACTTATTTGATTGTATTAAAACAATGAGTTCATTTATTCAATAAAACAAAATTTATTTATTCCATGGTTACGAAACAATGATTCTGTTACAACACTCCCCGACGTTTCCGCCACGTTTCGTTGTCTCACGTGGTCGGGGTGTGACAGAAAAGTTGGTATCAGAGCCAATGGTTATAGGGAATTAGGTTATTAGTAATGCTTTGACCTAGTCTATAACCTTTCTTGGACCCTAACACAAGTTTTCTTGTGTTTAGTTTTAAAACAATACCGTCACTTATTCTTAGGTGACAACCACAATTAGAACACAAATTTCTATCCCGCTTTGAAAACTAATCATCTGTTCTAGGATGATTGATTACTAGGTTTTGAACCCTCTGTTATAAGGTTTTGAACCCTCTAAGTTTTCAAATCCTGTCAAAGTTGGTCTAAATAATGTGAATACGTGCAAACTGGAAGGGTGGATGCCTGTACCCTGAGTTTTCTGTCTAAGGCTAGAGTGTTCATACAAATCCACATAATCGGACCAGTCACTCTTACCTGGGAACTCTTGGGGTGAGTGTCCACTTATAGGCGAGCATGTCTTCGCGATACATTATTTTTGACCTATTTACTTTGATAAATCACCAAGGTCGTTTGTTGCTTTGTAGTAACAAACAAATGACCACTATCCTTGCTTTCATCAGATTTGTTTCATCTCATTCTTTTCGTCTAATTCTCTCACTCGTTTCCTTTCATGTTCTTCTTTTAGAATGCCTCCTCGACGCGACAATCAGATGGCGAATGCCGAACTGGCGGAAATCATCGCGCAGCAAATGGCTGCTGCCTTCCCAAATCTTTATGCTCAAATGATGCAAGCCATCAACAACAACAACGCTCCATGCAATTTCAAGAATTTTAACTCAGCTAAACCGCTCAAGTTTAGTGGTTCCGAGGGAGCAACTGGGCTTCTTCAATGGTTCGAGAGCATTGAGAATACTTTCCGTCATGTTCAGTGTCCTGAAAACCGCAAGGTCGAGTTTTCTTCAAGTGTGTTTCAGAAGAGGGCTCTTACGTGGTGGAACGGGGTGATGAGAGACCGCGGTGCTGAGGTTGCATTAGCACAGACTTGGGCTGAGCTTAGGGCTCTTATGATGAAGGAATTCTGTCCTCGTCATGAGATAAGGGCTTTAGAAAGGGAATTTGATGATTTGAAGCAAGACAGTGGGGAACATCGAGCCTATACTAACCGCTATGAGGAATTGAGCTTGTTTTGCCCTACTATGGTTACGCCTCTGGATAAGGCGATTGAGAAATACATTGATGGTCTTCCTGACGTAGTTCAGGATATCGTTACTGGCAGCAACCCTACTACTGTCAGACAAGCCATTGAATTGTCTGCCACTCTAACTGAATCCCATATCAGGAAGCGCAAGCTGTTTCGGAAGGGCGACTCAAGACCATCTGACAAGACTGCTCAAGTGGAACCAAAGGAAGAAAATGCTGAGGTGTCCAAGAAGAAGAAGCGCAAAGACTCTCAAAACTACGCTGTAACTGCTCAAGACAAGCAGGTTGCACCAAACCAGCAAGCACAACCTCGCAAAAGGCAAAACTATGTTGGTACCGCACCTTTGTGCAACAAGTGCAACCGTCATCATCTAGAGCAAGAGCAGTGTCACAAATGTACCCACTGTGGGCGGTTGGGACATTTGATCAATGTTTGTCGTTATGCAAATCAAACTGCTGCAAACCCTGCTGCTGTTCAAGCACGGTTCCCTCCGGGGTCATGTTATAACTGTGGTGACCTTACCCACTACAGAAACAATTGCCCAAGACTTGTTAACGCACCTCCAACGCGAGGATGTGCATTTAACATCAATGAGGCAAACATGAACAATGATGCAGCAGTGAACAATTAGTGTTTTGTATTTTCATTGGTTGTTATCTTTTGACTCTTCAAGACCATGCGGTTGTTACATAAATAAAGATTTGTTGTTCTTATTTCTGCAAAATTTATGCGTTTATATGAATGATTGATGCAACCTTATGATGTCAACCCAAAGATAAACTACTCGTGTGGTTCAGTTATCTTATGATCACTTGTGATCTCCCCAAGAACCTTAAACACTCGTTTCTTTTAAGAAACAAGGCCAAACTCTTATTGAGAATCCTTCTATCTTTATAGATGGATCCTTCAAAATGATTAAAGTGCCAAATGAAATCCATGGATTGGATTCCTGATGTGCTTCAATTATCCATGCTCAAAGATAACAAATTAAAGAATCAAGCTAACTAATTTTGTGCTTATGTGTTTTTCTTACATGTTTTGTGGTTGTATGTGATCCATCCAAATCCTCATAGAATCTTCCATATCTCATACGTGAGATTCATAATAGGATATCTAAAGTTACTATCTTAAATCCTTAATGGACTTCTACGTTGTAGTCAAGTCCCTTGGATTTTAAAGTACTATTTTATAATTGGACCTCTTGAGTGGTCTGGTTAAACAGATTGATTCTGGAAATCTGATTAGAAATATCATGTGATGATATAATTACAAAGATCCCTTAAGTGGTCTATTTAAGGAGATCATACGACGGTCTAGTTAAGAAGATCATGTGTTGATCTAGTTAAAAGATCGTTCGTTGATCTAGTTGAAAAGATCCTTTGGTGGTCTAGTCAGGTCGCTTCATGTTTATTCAAGTGATTTTTCCTACGCATTATGAAATGAACTGTGCGGACTGTGCAAGGAATTACGTAATTATGGAGGCCTACATAATTATGGAATTTAGTGCACAGAAACCATAGGAAGCTTTGTCATGTGTTAAGACCTATAGTGACAAGAATAATGATACGGGAGAAGTCTTGGACCTCGACCAATGTCATTTATTCTCACACTCCCCAATTCTAATCTCAATCACACACCAAGTTTCCTATGATAAGTCCTCATAAGAAACGTTCTTCTGTCCATAGTTCAAAAAAAAATTCCATGTTTTACTATTACAAGGACTACACTTTAAGGGTTAACAAATTCGCTAAGAATCCTAACATGGCCCAGAGTTTTACTTAAGGGTTCAATGGATCTATTAGAAGGCGAAACCGTCACAGCTGTCTTCACAAGTTTCCTCTAGAATTAAATTTCAGGACGAAATTTCCTAAAGTAGGGGAGACTGTGACACCTGTGTCACTTCAACCATCAAACAAATGCCAAACTAATGAAATATTGTATTTCATACTTGGGATTTGTAAAAATATGTGTATCGTTTGCACATATCAACTCTTGTTCGATTTTAAGCTTTAAATCGCTTTCTGGAGGGTTATACGCGCTCTGATGCGTAAATATAACCAGTTTAATCCAACGAACACTCCAGAATAGTGAAATAGGCTTAACATACCTTAAATAACCTTTACATAACTTAGTAATAAGTTTTGAAGGCTTTGGTATGGCAAAAACAAGTTAATTCGCTTACAGGGACTAAACTTGACAAACTGCGAAAGTATGCCAATTTGAACTGTAACAAAGATTCTGGAACATGACCATAAGTTAAACATACCATAAATATCCTTCACATAGCTTAGAAATAGGCTTTGAGGGGTTCGGTGTGCTAAAATAAACTTTTGGGTCATTCAGGGACTAAAAGCGTCAAAAAGTGCACAAGTTTGCATTTTCGCGCATAACTTACGTTCTGAATACATCCGGACATCCAAAAATTTATGTAAGCACTAAAACATTTTATTTTAGTGTTTGGCATAATAAAAATCCATTCGTCACGCAATTTGGATCGTTTTTCGCGCTTATGCGCATTCCGTCGTAATTAAGCGAACATCGCGATTGTACGACCAAACGAACCAACATCCGGCATATTTTTGAGCATGTTTCATGTCCACAATGTTTAGGCATCATTTTAGGGCCTTAAAGTTGGCTCTACGGGCCTTAGAAGTGTCGGAAATGGCATAAACACATAACAGGGACTGAAACTGTCATTTAACAAACTTGGTTCTGATCAGTCATGGCCATGCGGTCCGCGTAAGGTTTGTGTGTATCTTTACGCGGCCCGCGTCAGGCTCCCAAAACAGATAAGACTGATTAGTCAGCAGATTTCAGCTGATTAAACCTCATCCACACACTCACACTTGCCCTTTCAGCTCATTAGGGGTCATTTTTAGTTACCACAACTTTCCAACAAGTGTACGCACGAGATTCGATCACGTTATTCAAGAAACGAGCTTAACGGTTCGGGAAATACTATAAATACCCCACCCCCATTTGCTTCAAACCCACAAGAATCTGATAAAAAAGAGTCTAAGTTGGAACCATTGTTTCATACCTGAGTTATTTTGATCTAGATTAGCATTCGGGGACCCTTCGTAAGTATTCCTTCGTTCTTTTATTGCTTTTCGAGTCCGAAAGTCAAACTTTGTTTGACTTTCTGCGTTGACCAGTTTATGGTCAATGCGAAGTTCGTTTGAACTTCGCAACGTGATTGTAATCACGATGGTTATAGTCCCTTATGACTATGCCTACTGATTACCGCGTTGTCTAGGGTCGTAAGGGTAAGCGATCTAATAAATCGCTTATACCTTCGAACCCGACCCATTTGGTCGATCATTAGGATCCGACCAAACACCTTAGGTGACCATAGTATATAGAGAATAACCTTCCGAGGTTATACCTTATGGTCGCTTCGTTTAAGTAGTTGTATGATAGGTAGTTTATATGCCTTAGGTAAATTACCAAAATGCCCTTTTTACGCCAAAATTCATTTTAAGCATATGTAACATAACTTTTGGTATCTAAACTGATTTGGTAACAATATTAGACATGTTAAGGCATATTTTACTTGTCATAGGACTAGTTAGGCGTTCCGAACGCGTTTTACGCGAACGACGCGTTAAAGTAGCATAAGCTACCTAAACGGGTCGTAATGGGTCGTAAGCACTTAAGTTAGGTTCATTTTAGTATGTGGGCTTTGTTAAACCATATTATACGAGTCTCCATACTCGTTTGGTCTACGAACCCTCATTCTATCCGATCCTCCGATTTAGGTCCGGTTTATTAACGTAGTTACCTATATTAGGTGTCGTTTGATTTCCGTGATCTCTAGCATTGCTTGGTGGTTATCTTAGGACTTCTGAGCAATCTCAAGTGAGTACATAGTTCCCTTATTTTACTGTTTTCCAAACTGTTTTGGGGTGAAGCATGTGTACCTATGTGTTATTTTCATGATTTCAAAGTATAATTGATTATACATGTTATTACTTATCATTTGACAAACTAAATGACTATCTATGGTTTAAACACTGATTTCTCAAAGAACATAAAATAAAAATGTTGAATTGTACTTATTTTATGTTCACCAGACCGATTGTTAGTATGATATAGCGCTATAGGATTAGACACCCCATTCCTGTTGTCATGGAATGTCTGAAACCAATTTGTTTCTCCATCCAAATAGGGATTGCCTTTGTGGTATCCTTATAGTCTCAAAGGTGTAGTTTGATGCACTAGGTCTGAATGAATTCTTAAATCACACATTTAAAGTATATTTTGATATACTCCCAAAGGTATAGTTTGATATACTCTCATGTGTGGTATTGTACAAAACCAACATATATTTTGTTAATCATCCAAAGCATCGTTTAATATGTTATTTACAAATCCAAAGTATACTTTTAATATGCTACTATAAGGTTATTCGTTTAACCTTACATTATTTTACAAAGCATAACTTTTGATTTATTCAAACACTTTGTTTTGTACATTTTTACTTATGGTTTAAGAAATCTCATTTTACTTACCATACATAACCTTTGTTTACACATTATATGGTTTACATTTAACTTGAGTTATACAATAACATTGGACTATTGGTTTAAACATGAACATTCTATATTGGTGGGTTGGTTTGAGTAAGTGACTTAAGTAACGAGGCGTGTGTAATAAGATACAAGCATGGTGGATACGCCGCTGGTACTTCCTATATATAAGTGTTTGTATGGTATTACATATCGTAGCGTTATTTGAATCATTTCAATTTAAGTCATATAACATTTTATACAAATAACATACTTTTCATAAGACATTGTTTTACAACAACTTATCTTATACAAACTCATTTTACATGGTTATTCATTTAACCTTACATTTATTTATGCATATCATCTAATCATATTGTTTTTCAAACGATTTACAAAACAAAACAATTTACAAGGTTCATGACTAAACTTTATTAAACATTTTCTTAAACTTACAAGTCATGAATCCTATTTTCACAAAACCTATGTATCTCACAGGCATTTTTATGCTGACGTACCTATTTTTACACATGTTTCAGGTACTGCTTTGCAATGATTGTTGATACATGCTACATTTAGGATGGACTCGTGCCTTAGCAACTTTAAAACTTGGAAGATCATAGTTGTGCTTATTTGATTGTATTAAAACAATGAGTTCATTTATTCAATGAAACAGAATTTATTTATTCCATGGTTACGAAACAATGATTCTGTTACAACACTCCCCGACGTTTCCGCCACGTTTCGTTGTCTCACGTGGTCGGGGTCTGACAATATTCACAAATTCAATTACTATTTTCAAAGCATAAATATTGGGTTTTCATATGTGTAATTTGTTTGTTTCTGGTTTTGTTTTTAGAATGAGGCGAATTATGTGGTATTTAATCCATTTTCCATGGCTATTAGTAATATTAATTTCCATTGTGCCTGTTAATTACATGCGATTTGTTCAACATTTTTGTTTAATTTCATATTATAGATATATGTACCACACTAATATATCAAATGGTACATGAAGAAGATGATCGTTGATAATAAGCGTTGTTATTATACACAGATGTATATTTGTTTTGAAAGTTGTGTAATATATGTACACGTGTGTACATAGTGAACTGTTTTTGCTTAATTTCATGTTGTACATATATGTACAACGCTAATATATCAAATGGTATACGAAGAAGATAATCGTTGAGAATAAGCATTGCTATTATACACAGATGTATATTTTGTTTGAAAGTTGTGTTATATATATACATATGTGTATATAGGGAACTATTTTTTACGTAACACATATATACACATATGTAAAAAAATGACACATTTGTACACATATGTACATTCAATGTATATAGCTACATTTATATATGTATATTAAATCTAGATAAATTATACATTGCCCGAGAACAAAAATAACATATTTGTTTAAAAAAAAATGAAACCTTCAAATATAAGAGAGTAGACAATTGGTTTGGTTGAAAGTTAAAGAAACAAAAATGGCGAGATTAATGGGATTGTAAATCCAAAATAGAAATTATGGCTGCCAGGTTTCCAAAAATGAAGGAATGCATATTACATATTTACCCTCGTATCTTTTAATACAAAGAGAAGTTATAAAATATAATTACAATCTTGCCATTCATAAAAAAACTCTAGATCTCTATAATCAATGGCCAGGATTTGTTCATTCAGTTCACAAATATAATAGTGTTCACTCTAGAACCTCACCCTATATATATATATATATATATATATGTATATTGATAAATCTTGAATTATATAAATATGTATATAGTCAATTTTAAACTATGGTGGGAGTTGGCTACAAAGTCTATTTTTTCTTTAAAGTGTAAAAAGTCAAAAAACACCATCATGTCAACCATAAAAGACACTCAAAACCCACAAATAATAAAGTGAAGATTACTAAAACGCCATATTTGTGGGTTTTGTGTTGTATATTGGATGATAAGGCTTTGATTAGCGAATGACTAACATTGGTGTGTTTTATGTTGATTATCATGTTGTGTTTTATATTCATAGTTCTACGATGGTATGTTTGAAGTTTTTATGGACTGTTAGGGTTTAGATACTGTGTTTTAGTGATCTTCACTCTGTTATTTATGGGTTTTGAGTATATTTTATGGCTGATATTGTGGTTCTTATGTCTTTGTACACTTTGTAGGAAAAATGGACTTTGTAGTCGAACCCCACCCAAACTATACATATGTGTATATTACGAAAAGCTTAGGGAAAATGTGTGGTCCAGAATGATTCTCAAGTTTCTCAATTAGCCTACTACTTCCCACATGATCCTAACCCATATATATATAGGAGAAGGATCCATTAGGAACCACCCTCTATTGCGAGAACCGTGAGAACCAATGTGAACGCAACCAAAAATACCTAAAAAAATCTAAAAGCACATAAAAAAATTTAATGTTTTTTTAATAAAAATCGCTAATTTTCGTCTCAAAAAGATTATTGACAAAAAGTAGCGATTTTTATTAAAAAAATATTTTTTAAAAAATAGATTTTTTTTTCGGTTTGGGGGGGGGGGGGGGTTAGGTTTTTAGGGGGTTTATCTTTATGGTTTAGTGTTTAGCATTTAGCTTGGGTTGGGGGGTTAGGTTTTTTAAGGTTTTTGGGGGGTGGGTGGAGGGGGTTAGGCTTTTTTTAGGTTTTTTGGTGGTGTAGTGTGTTTATTTTGTTGTGTTCACATTGGTTCTTGTGGTTCTAGCAATAAAAGTGGTTCTCGCATGAACCCTACACTATATATATATATATATAGGAGAAGGATCCATTTGGAACCACCTTTTGTTGCCAGAACCGCGGGAACCAATGTGAACACAACCAAAAATAACTAAAAAATCTAAAAAACACAAAAAAAAAATTAATATTTTCTTTGAAAAAATCGCTACTTTTCGTTAATAAAAAATTTAAAAAAAGATTTCTTTTTAATACTAAAAGTAGCGGTTTTTTTCGGAAAAAAATTTGTGTGTTTTTTAGGTGTTAACTTTAATATTTGCTTTTTAGCATTTAGCTTGGGTGGGGGAGGTTAGTTTTTTAGGGATTGGGGGGTTTAGGTTGGGTGGGGGGTGTTAGGTTTTTGTTGGTGTAGTGGGTTTATTTTGTTGTGTTCACATTGGTTCTCGCGATTCTAGCAATAAAGGTGGTTCTCGCATAAACCCTACCCTATATATTTATATATATATAGAAACGGGATCAGGAGAAAAAGGCCAAAAGTGTGAGAACGCATCCTGGGCCAACACGTGGCGCGCGATATAATTAGGACGTATGGGATTTTTTGTCATTTTATCTTCTGCTTTTCCAATTTCGCTTTTCACAATATTGATTTATTTTTTGGGTTTAAGATTTTTTGGCGTTAACCAAATTCAATAAATATATGGCGTTTTAATGGTTTCATTGTTATTAACATTTTGGTGTTTATGGCATTTTATGGTGTTTTTTAAATCGTATGTCATTGGAACCCCAAGGTGGTCAGAATATCTCTCTGAATGGCTTCATCCATACTAAGTATGGCCAGGACTTTTTAGGATGACTCCCCATTGTTTGTTCTTAGATTCAAAAGCGTTTTAGACAAGATGGCCCATTGTTCTATTATTTTTTATATACCTTTTGGCGTTTGTGGTATATTGGTGTTTTACAATCGGAAAATTATATTACAACCACAGGGAAAAAAATAGATGCAAAAAAAATATATTAAAAATCCGAATCGGATCTCTCTTCACAATCTTCACTGTAACCAGTCTCTCTCTTCTGTAATACTACAAGAACTGTCACCAAATATATGGCGCTTTATGTAAAACTTAACAAACCCATCGGTTTGATTATTTTGCCTGCTCGTCTGTTGAAGTGGCTTTGGTGGATGTTTTGGGGACATAGATCTATGTCGTGTGGGTGGGTTTTCCGCTTTGATCTTCAACTTGATCTTCATTTTTATAATCATCCCACTCTTCAGTGTCATTGATCTCTTTTCCTCATCCAAGCCTTCTTCAAGAACAAAGAACACAAAATGACATATGACTGTCATTAGTATCTTTTTCTTGAAGATTTGTCCATCTCATGCAGCAAAATCTTACTGAGTTACTCCCCTCACCTAACAATCCATTCAGTGAACCTTCACGAAGAACAATATTGAATATCCAAGAAAGCATATTAGCCATCTTTGAATTTTTAATTTTTTGGAGTTTTACAGTGAGTGGTATTTAGTAGTATTGGCGTTTGTTTTTTCGGTTTGATCAAATGGAAGTTGCTGAGAGGTTATCATTTTATAGGATGTCTTTTGGCGCGTAGGTTAGGCGGTGCATTATTATAATAAAGTATTTGTCGTTTCAGTTACTGTTTGTAATTAGTGTTTTTTATAAGCTTTATCTCTGAAATCTGTAACACGTCCCATCTTTCAAGTTTGGCGTTTTAGATTCTAATATAATAAATTTTCCGTCTCTTCAGTTTTACTGTTTTGTAGTTACTGTTTCTCGTTACCTTTTCAAGTTTGTTTTTTATTTTTTTATTTTGGGTTTTTTTATAATACTTGTCCAAAGTAATTTTATTATAGTTTGGGAGTTTTTGGGGTGTTTTACGGCATGATAGCGTTTTAACAAGCATTTGGCTGTCTGCCATTTTTATTATATATGACGTTTTTTTATTATATAACAATCAACTGAAAAAAGAAAATTAAAAAAGGAATATATAAACAATTGATCTTCCAAATCTTCACTATCACTAGTCTCTTTCTTCTTTTTTGAATCATCTTAACTGGCTGTTTCGACTTTCGTATGATTCATTTTGTTTTTTTTCTTTTGAAGTAGTTTTTTTGTCGCCGTTTGGAAGCACAAAGTCTGACATCAGCATCTTTTTCTTGAACATTTGTCCATCTTATGCAGCAAAATGTTATTGAGTTTACACCCTTCAGCCAACAATCTTGAATTTCCAATGAACGATGTTTGATTTTTTAACTTTTGTCGTTTTACCGAGAAAAAGAACGCCACTAAATAAAAGCACCTTAAACCTCAAAATTTGATCATCCTAAAATCAATAATGTTTTGCTATATGAGATGGACAACATTGTTAATCCTCGGTTAAGTAAGATGTCTGACAATGTTGTCCGCCCCATATAGCTAAACTTTATTGACAGCAAACCTCAATAATGTTTTTGTATGTTTTGGCATTATAAATTGGATATAAGTTGAGGATAAAGTCAATAAGATTTTACTCAATGAAATGGACAATATCCTCACTTAAGGATTTTTGTCCATTACATTGAGCGAAACCTTACAGACAACCAAACTGAATTTCAAATAAACGTTTTGGTTTAGAGGATATTTGATGTTTGGGTTTTTTGGCGTTTCTAAGACGAATGGTATATATTAAATATGGCGTTTGGGTTTTTGTGTGTTTTTTTAATTGAAGATCTGAGGTGTTGTATATATAGGATGTTTTTTGACGGTTTTTTAGGCGGGATTTTATTATAATTAAGTTTGGCGTTTTATATCTAATGTCGTTTTTAGATTCGAATGGTGTGTGCTATTGTATGACGCTTTATTTCATGAGATGGCATTTTGTGTGGAGATGTCAAAAGACTTTTTTACCCTTAATGAAGCACGTCCACGTAATAAAATTTATGTTATTTACGAAAACGCCACCGCGCCAGTCTAGTCCATAGATTGTTTTGATCAGACGATTCATAAGCGTTCTCACCGTTCTCACACTTTCCACCGTTTTCTCTAAATCATGACCCTATATATAGGGTTAGGTTAACGTACAAGAGCCAGTATCCTACATTACGTACACGATCATCTCAGCCGTCAGATCTTTATCCCACATTGAAATCGCATGTTGGTTTTTTGTAACAATTTCGCATGTTGGTTTTTTAACATGAGATTTCATCAAAAATTACCACATGCGAAATTGTTACAAAAAATCAGCATGCGATTTCATCAAAATTATCACATACGATTTCATCCATGTTATTTTATAACATGCGATTTCACATCGCGTACGTAGCGTACGTTAAGCCATTTTGTACAATACACTTTTTCTATATATATATATATATATATATATATATATATATGAGAAGGATCCGTTAGGAACCACCCTTTATTGCGAGAACTGCGAGAACAAGTTTGAACCGGCTATAAAACACATAAACCTTAGTTCGTGCGACCTGACATCAAAACCTTAGTTCGTGCGACCTGACATCAAAACCTTAGTTCGTGCGAACCGGCTATAAAACACATAAAACTTTATATTTTAATCTAATACAAGCTACTGACACGACCTAGACTGATGACGTAGGCGATAGACATTGTGCACCAACAAACTCCCCCTTGGATATTGCCGCAGTCTTCAGTCAGCCTGTCTTCAAAACTTTCTTCACAAAGAGTTGAACTTCTCCTATCTTTGCTTCGGTTTCTTCAGCAATGCTTTCCTCAGGCTCCCCCTTTCGTTAAGCCTCCGTGCTTTTGGGATCGACACCTGGCTTTCCAATTACAAGCTCCCCCTTGAATTAAGCTCGTCTTCAGACTCCCCCTTAGACTCAGCTATCGAGATCGTAATCTGGAAATTTTATCTTCAAATCTCATACCTTTATGAGAAAAAAAAAATTCAACATTTGGCTCTTTCAACATATGCTAAAATATTTTTACAGTATACTACAATGTATATGGCTTTTACAAACAGATTTTACCAATTTGAGCATCCAAATCCCTCACAGTCAATCATCCAAGTCCAACTTAATGACATTGGAGACTTCACAAACTGTTTTAGATTTTTGAATTTTAATTTTTAACTTTTTAACTAACACACTTAGTTAACCAAGTCCAAGTTAATGACCCTGGTAAACTGTTTAGCCTGCCAAATCCAAGTTAATGACCTTGGCTGACCAATTTCTGATCTCGCTGACATTTTGAAACATTTTAAGTTCAAATTAATGAACTTTTAAACATTTTGAGCAATCACCAACTTTTTCTCAAACTTTCTATTAACCAACCCAAATGATCCAACATGTTTAGCACCATGAGACTTTGATCATCAGTTCCCCAACGTCTGTTGTCGAAAATAAGATGAAAAATCAAATCTTTTTGGATTTTTACAACATATTGCTAAACAAAACAAGAAATCTTTTTGGATTTTAAGAAACAAGAAACTGTAAACTGTACAAACATATTTTTGGTGAGTGTGTTAGGGGATCATATCGGCTGCCGACAAGCTACGAGTACCGTTAAGCTTTGATTTCATATTAAGCATTAAACAATTCACAGTGATTGCCGATATACTGGTCCAATTTAAATTCTCACACAAATTTCAATCGGTTCAGGATACGAATTAGTGTTTTTAAGGCTTAACTTATACGCGTGTACCACCTCAGAATATACTCCCGTATCCAGACCACTATATTCAATCTTACAGGTGAGTGTACACTAATGATATCTATAAATGGGTTAATGCGAGGCCATGAGAGCTCAGGCTATTGCTTCCACAAAATCAGAGAGATGACGGCTCGTCTTTAGGTGGGTCCCCTTTGGGGATCTTCTCTACAACAGCACATGATTAGCATTTTTCAATGGTTCATCATTTTTTATGCTGAGGGTGAGCTTTAAGAATAAAGCAGTGCAAAGTATTATACGAGGACTAGGCTATTGCTCCCGCAAAATCAGAAGTCCTGGTATAATACCCCAGATATCATCACGTACAAAGACCTAGTATGTCAGAAATAGAGCCTTTCAAACAGGATTTCAGGGGTTACCTATATATCCGAGAGATGTTCCCCATGTAATAAGCAAGAAATGATTTAGGTTTATATCCCGAACAAACTTACTAAATGTGTAAAAACCTATCGGCATATCATCAGCGAGACTGCTTAACACAATTAAACTATACATTTCTTTAGCGTACTGCAACTGTCTAGCTGATGTACTATCATTTCCCATTTTTACACAAACTCTTTTTGACTTTTTCAATGTTTTTGGATTTTGAAATTTTATCATGTTTTTTGTATTTTCTGAAAATTTTCTCCCCCTAAAATCAAAAACATATTTTCGTGTTTTTGGTTTTATCAAAAGCAGTAAAGAAACTGTACAGAAAAACATGACAACAAGACACAGATCACTTCTGATCGCCGTCCTCCTCTGCTTCACATTCTCTGTTTAGCTCACATGCACCCCCATGATTTACAAACCACTTGATTATAACATTTTGAAACCATTTTTCAATCTTGTTTTATCATGTGTTTGTTCAGCCGTGAGAGTTTCGGCGTATTCCTTTTTAAAATTTAAAAAAAAATTTAACAATTTAAACCAAACACTTCCTGTTTTAAACCACAGACACAGGATTTTCTCCTCATGTGCCAGGCTGTTCCGTTATTCATGCTGAACTTGAATTGACCTCTGAACACCTACACAAGCATAAGAATTTGATTAGATTTGAATTTGAACCCAATCTGTCGGTGTTGCAACTCTCATGTCTAGTATGTAGTGATCGTTTTCACGAGGAACTCACATCAACACCATTTTTTCAGGTATCTTAAACCCTGGTTTCAGAATAAAACATTCATCCTTTGAAAAATGAACAGTAAATGAGTTATCACAAATCTGAGAGATGCTCAACAGATTGTCTTCCAACTCAGCAATGTAGTTCACTTTTTCAAATGTTACAACTCCGTTTGTAAGTATTCCTTTTCCAACAATTCTTCCTCCTTGAGTTCCGGCAAACCTGACATAACCTCCATAGATTGATTTGACGTCGTATAGCAGTGATAACATCCCTGTCATGTGCCGCGAGGCGCCGCTATCCATTATCCATTTAGAAATCATAGACCTTGGAAGCCCCTGCACACATCACAAAACATTTACTTAAACAACGATACCCAAGATTTTTCAGCATTTGGTATACTACCAAAAACAATATCATGAGCTACTTTGTCAAGTTTTGGCATGTTAAAGACAACATTTGGAACATCAGGTTATGTTTTTTTTATTTTAGAGCTCCCTCTTGATAGGTGGGAATTCTTCAATCAACTTGTCTAACTCAAATTCACTTTTCTCAACAGTGATTGCATAAATTTTCGGTTCAGATTTTAAAACCTCTTCCATTTTCTTCTCCTCAAAAGAACATTTAGATTTTTCCACCCATGATTGACTTTGAAAAATCTTTGTTTTAGGATAAACCATTGAAGTCTTTTGTGACTTTGAAGATTCACCAATCTCAAAAGTTGATTTTGGTTTGTCCTCAGACTTCAAAGATTCACCACATTTCAGAATACGCACGGGGGATACCATAGGTGATTTTCCCTTAACATCTTTTGAAACTTTTGATTTTGGTTTTTGGAAAACTGGTTTTATTATCTTTTTGACACATTGTTTGGCCATGTGACCAATTTCATTGCAGCGATAACAGATTCTTTTGTCATATTCAACAAAAGTTGATCTGTTGGTCTCATCTCTTATCTTTTTGGCTGCATTAAAATCGTCAATTGCTTTCTGACTAAAGATATAATCCTTTTCGACTTCTGTATTATTACCAGCAACAAACACATCACTTAGTTTTTCCTTTGGCTTAACTTCTTTCTTAGCCATTTTCTTCTCAAAACCAACACCTTTCTTTTTGAAATTATTACCATGTCTATTGTTACCATCATTACCCACCCATTCATTCTTCTTTCCCGGGTTGTTTGTCGGTTGTTGTTTAACAAAAGACTTTTTCGGTTTTGAAAGAAACGAGTTGTTATTTACTTCTGAAATATCAATTTCCACAAGTTTGAAAACTTTTTCAAGATTTTCCAGTTTTGCATTCTGAATCGGGTACTCAAAATCAGTATATAGTTTGTCAGTTCCGGTCATCGTGTAAACCAGAATGATCGAATCGTTATCCAAAACTTTATCTGATTTTGTGATGAACTTATCAAGAAAGTTTCCGTCATCTTCAGAATCTGAACTGGAATTCTCAAAATTAGTTTTAACTATTTCGAAATCAGAGTTACCACTCTCTTCATCCAACACTTGGTCTACAACTGTTTTAACCAGTTGTGACTCGTTGTCGGTGTCAAACGGAGAGAATGTAACATCTATGCTTTCCGGTAACTCATTCTCTATTGTTCTCAGTTTGAGATTCAATGCCTCTTCCACCCCGTCTGGATATTTCTGAGAATAATGATTCCACATTGGGGGTGGAACATTTTTGAAAGCTGGTTTAACTTCAAGTTGTTGAGGAATGATCTGATCAATCACATATGATGATGAAAGATAACTGATCAACTTTTTGTCGACTCTTTCTGTCTCAATTCGCATTAATTCAAGTTCCTTCTTTAGGGATGCAATTGTGTCCAAATGAATGTTAATCGACATTTGCTTATCCATTACCGTAGCTTTGAGCAGATTAACAATTTTATCATTTTCTATACTTTCTTTGTGAATTGCTTTAACTGATCGTGACAGAGTGTCATAAGCTTCTTTAACATCATTAAAATCAAATTTTAATTTGTCATGAAACTTTTTCAACTCTTGAAACTGTTTGTCTTTTTCAAGACAATCCATGCATAGTTTTAAACAGTTTTTGCATGGTGTTTCAGGAATTGGATCAACTTTTTCAAAAACCTTTTCTTGTTTGTCATTTTTATTTTCTGATTTACCAAACCCTCCGGACTCAGACTCAGACTTCTCTCTGGATTCGGATTTCACATTTTCTGAATTGCCATTGGACTCGGACTTCTCTCCTGATTTGTCATTGGACTCGGACTCCACATTTTTTAATGACACTGACTCTTGAGTTGCATCTTTGGTCTTATTGTTATCAGCAGATGTTTTAGTTTGTTCTACCTCTTGCAGCTTGACCATGAGAGCTTTATCTGCAATTTCTTTCAGAGTCTCTTCATTCATTTCTTTTGAAACATCAATGATCTCTTGAACCGATGTTTTTTCAGCTTCGTACTGTGGGCAAACACTCGTAATCGGTTCACAAAAGAATCAAACACATTAGAAGGCATTATAGATTTAAATGTATTAGCAATAACCTCCTGTTCAGACTGATAATAATAGATCGCTGCTGCCGCCTCTTCAAGTTCTGCATAACTTTCATCATACACCACTTCACTGACTTCTTCAACTTCAGGAACATCTGGCTCTTCAGTAATTTCAGCCATCATCGCAAGACCCCCTCCTGGAATATACTTATCCCAACTGAAACCTTCAGGAAGTTTTTCATCATCTTGATTCACCAAAAGAGCTTTTTCTTTGGATGTACCATTCTCGATTTGAGGTCTTGGATTGAATGGTTGTTGACTGGTTTTATGATAGATGGCCTGTCGATAATAATCGTTGGTGAATGGACTCTGATGGTTGTTAACTTCTCTGTTTGGACATTCACACTTGAAGTGCCCTTTTTTCTTTACACTTGAAGCATGTCACCTTTGATTTATCAAATCCAAGCTTTGGATCAGGACCTGCAAGACTACTTCGTCCGGTAATTTCCATGAATCTTTGAGCTCTTCTCACAATGCTCGCCATACCCCACTTGATGTCAATGAGTTCCATTTCCTCAGGATCAATTTGATCGTAGTCTTCTTTCGTCATGTCTGGGTTACCAATTCGTCCGGCTACTAGACTCTCGTAAGACTCAAGTACAGAAGCAAGAAGTGCTATATGCTGCTTTGCGGCTGTCTCAGTAAAA
Source organism: Helianthus tuberosus (assembly GCA_030545235.1). Classification (NCBI taxonomy): domain Eukaryota; kingdom Viridiplantae; phylum Streptophyta; class Magnoliopsida; order Asterales; family Asteraceae; genus Helianthus; species Helianthus tuberosus. Next base: position 28,672 of record JARYGA010037211.1, read on the forward strand.
TCTTGACCGTTTTTTATATTAACAGCGATATTGCACAGTATCCCATGAGCATAACTCTGATTGTTTGAACCTGACGAACTTTGAGGCGAAGCCTGCTCTTGAACCTTAGGATTCGGTTCATAATTTGGAAACGATGAGAAGTTGTTGTTAGACGTGCTTTGAGTTACTCCTGATGAAGAATCTGCACTGAAAGCTGTTTGAATATTTGGACTCGGAGTAGATGTGGCAGATGAGCTTCCTTAGTAGTAAAGTTGAACGTCTTGCTGTACGTTTGCAGATTTCATTTTACTCATCTTCCTCATTTCAAGCTCTTGAGCTTCAATTCTCGCGATAAACATACTCAAATTGAAATCAATGTATTCCAAGTTTTTCTTCAAAACCATTAAGAACGTACCCCACACTTCTTGTGGTAATGCGTCAGCCAATTTATCAACCAACTCTTCGTCTGTTTTATCTATACCCAAACGCTTCATCTCCACTACCAAATGACAATACCTCTCAATCAATTCTTTCGTTGATTCTCCACTGATAGCAGTAAAAATGTCGAATTCCTTTTTCAGTAATGCCTTTTTACTTTTGATCATTGCAGCACTTCCAAGAAATTTCAGTTCAAGAGAGTTCCAAATAGATTGCGCGTTATTCTGATGCTGTAGCAATACTAAAATGTCTTCTTTAATTGCCTGTTGCAATATACTGACCATCTTCTTCTTGGCTTTGAAACTTTCTGCTTCAACTAGAGTTAACGAGTTAAGTGTTTTCGGAATACCAGATTCACTCAAAGGAACTACATATTTCGTTTCAACTTTCAACCAACATTCTAGGTGATTCGCCTGAACCCACGTGCGAAACCTATCTGACCACCCCGAATAATCTTCAATGTTGAGCAATTTCGGTGGTTTTTG
>JARYGA010037212.1:0-16917 GCA_030545235.1 Helianthus tuberosus
AACTCGAATACCGCAGATGGCTACAAGATGTTTTTGCCCAACCCCAACGCCTCTGTCAAAACATTGGTCAAGTGGTCAAGGTAATTAGTTCACGCCCGTCCTCCCCGGTACGGTATGAGGGTGCCAAACCTAATAGCGCTATTAACTAAATACCTCGTTGCCTCCCCGGCAACTATCGGTAGATGTAAGGGGTCTTATATGATAGAAATGAGTGTAATAACCAACATCCCACAACCCGACATTCCTCCCCGGAATAATTACCAGATATCCCTCCCCGGGATGCATGCTTGGAAAAAGAGCAGTGAACTCACCTTAGATTTGCTCGGTATTTAACAAGTTACGTTACCCGTTCCAAGTCGGTCAACCAACCCTACCCTGGTTACCAAAGGCAATCAGTATAGTGTTCACACATATCACGTATCTAACGTACACGTTGCACAAGTAGCAGACAAGGAAGACACACGTTCTTATACGCATCGTAACCGTTTAAACATACAATCCGTTGATCTATAACCTTTATCATGAAGTCATATAACAAGTGCACGGGCTTCACATGCAACTCAATCACTTAACAGTGATTAACATAAAAGTGCTATACTTACAGCAGTGTTTCATGAATCTAAATACCCATCGTCATGTATAATAGTTTATGGTTGTAACCTAACAGGTGTACAAGTCACACACCCAGGTTTGCATCAATGATACATGTTTTACATGTTCTTATTCACAAAGTCATCGTACTGTACACACATAGCATGCATATCACATATTAGCATTCAACAGTGAGTTGGTTATTCTCATTAATCAAACAGTTTCCTTGTTTTAATTGGTGTTGTTGTCATGCAGCAACCGAAACCATGTAACCATATATTCACATCACAAGCGTCATAAACAACTCAAAACTCTACATCCTACAACCACGTCCAAAGTCAATACTATCGGTGCCTACTGTCCAGCTAGTATCCTTACACGACGAAACATCCAGGTGACGGAAGATCAACTTTCGTCGGGTCTAAGCTAACGGCGAAACTTCCATATGTTTCGTCGTGGTGAACCTGGATTCTAACAGTTTCCTGCAAAACCCTAATCGAACAATGTCATCCTCAAACATTCATCATTCACGTGTAGTAATTCATTCATTTACATAACAGTTCCTAAAGTGGGTTAACAGCCTATCGAACAACAACATGATCTCAACTAATTCTGATCATAGTCAACATCATCAAGCAATCATATAATCAAGTAAATCAAGGCTCCCATAAACATCATGTGCACTTGTTAAATCAAATCACAACTCAGTTTGCAACACATATGATTAGAATCACAACCATTAATTCATTCTATCAATCAAGGCACCACACACAGAATCTTGTATACTAGAAATCATAATAATATATGGTAAACATACTAACCGAGTTTCACGAGGAAGAGTATTCGATCTAGAGGGATGTCGTCGATCAATGGGAGAGGGGAAAAAGATAGTGCTAGGGTTCGCTAAAGATTCCTAAATATATGTACAGAGGGAGTTGGGCCGCACTTGGGTCTGGGCCGAAGCCCACTACGGCGAAAGAGTATCTTTCGTCAAGGGGGTGGCGACAAAAATCCAGTGTTTTGTCGGATGGGGTTTCGTCGAGATGGAGTTGGCCACGGACATACGACATAAACTAGTCCTAAGTTATTTTAACAATTACATATAACACAATTTTATTAACAATCACAACCTTAATCATGCAACAAATCACACACATGTTATAACGCAAACAAATTACGAAAACTGACTTGCAACCAAGTGACGTGTCGAGGAAAAACCCTGAAAACTCGGGTTGTCACATGGAAGGTGGCATGGAGGATGGTGGCTTAAGGTGGTGACTGGAGAGTGAGAGAGAGGTAGAGAGAGAAATGTGGGTTTTCTTTATATACACACATAATTTAATTTTTAATTTTCCTTTAAATATAGCCATATAGGGGAAGGACTAAACTACCCTTTTGTTATATGATTTAATAAAAAAATTTAAGTGAGTTAGGGTTAAAGGACACAACGTGTAACATTTGAAAACATTAAGTACAAAACTTATCAATTTTAAAGAAAAGGAAACCGTTTGAAATTTGGTACAATGATAAAGGATAAAACTTGTAATTTACTCTAATTTTAATAAGTTTCTTACTCTTCTTTTTCACATCTATTAAAACCACATATAAAATATTAAAATAACTATACGTATCCTATTTCACATAATTTAGTTTTTACAAAAAGAAGCACAACCAATTTCTTGTTATTTGAAATAGCATGTTCAACAATCATTATCTTCATGTTATTGCCAACTCCAACTTTTTTATATATAATTTTAAGAAGAGTAAACTGCAATTTTACCCCCTGAGGTTAGGGGTGATTGGCACTCTTACCCCCCTAAGGAAATAATTGCAATTTTACCCCCCACTGTTCACTGTTATGTCGCAATTCTACCCCCCGGCTTCAATTTTACCCCCCAACGTTTGCTGTTATGTTGCAACCTTACCCCCCCCGACTTCAAATTTGTTGACTATAATTTGACATGACTATAATGCCCTTTCATATTTACCCCCTATGTTTTGTGCACTTTGGGATATTACCCCATGCCACCACTGCCACCGTCATTCACCACCACAACCACCACTGCCACCTCCAGCCACCCACCCCTTTCTCTCACACCCACCATAGCAACAACCAGCCACCATTTGCCACCACACCACCACCATTATCATCGTCACTGTACACCAATTTTAAATCATTCGCCCATTTCCTCTCTGTCCCTCCCTCCATTCCTTCACCTATTTTAAATTCCCGCAAACCAAGTCTCCATTAAATATATTTTTACACCATTAAGTTCCCACCAATTTTTGTATAGTCAACTGATAAGCTTATTAAAGGGGATCGAATTCGTCAATTGAAGTTTGGAAGGAGTTAACTAGAAGGTGAAATTGCCCAGTTGGATCGAATAAACTGATTACACAGGTATCAAAATATTGGATCGGGTTGGGCGTTAGATGGCGCTGCGGAAGTCGGATCGACTCCTTGAGATCTCCGACAGGGTTTACGGTACACATCTATCTGTTTCGCTTATTTTCAAACAAACTTGTGATTGCTATTTTGAATGTTATTCAAATGGTTCAAATTTGACTAAGTTCTGTTAGGTCTGCAAAATGTTATATGTTCAAGAATATGCTATCTATTAAAAAGAATACAAGTAATTTCATAGATATGTTATAGGTCTGCAAAATGTTATATGTGAAATGGAGATGAGAGAGAGAAAGAGTGTGCGGGTGTAAAGTTATGGTGGTTGTGGTGGTGGCTGGAGGTGGCAGAAGTGACAGTGGTGGTTGTGGTGGCAGTCGTTGGTGTACAGTGACGATGATAATGGTGGTGATGTGGTGGCAAATGGTGGCTGGTTGTTGCTATGGTGGGTGTGAGAGAAAGGGGTGAGTGGCTGGAGGTGGCAGTGGTGGTGAATGGCGGTGGCAATGGTGGCAGGGGGTAATATCCCAAAGTGCACAAAACACATGGGTAAATATGAAAGGGCATTATAGTCATTTCAAATTATAGTCAACAGATTAGTCAACAAATTTGAAGCCGGGGGGTAAGGTTGCAACATAACATCAAACGTTCAGGTGTAAAATTGAAGCCGGGGGGTAGAATTGCGACATAACAGTGAACAGTGGAGGGTAAAATTGCAATTATTTCCTTAGGGGGTAAGAGTGCCAATCACCCCTAGCCTCAGGGGGTAAAATTGCAGTTTACTCTTTTAAGAAATTACTTGCAACTTTAAGTATGGATAATCTTACATGTGTTTGCAATTCAAGTTCAACATTGTTGTAATCGTCACTTTTTAAGGTTAGAGCATTCATGTTGGATTTATTACCCACATCCCTATATCCCTATGATAATAATTTTTAGTTTTTTGTAATTTTTTCTCTTGCTTGTACCCATAAAAATTTTATGAGAAAAAAAGATAGGGAATGAATAGTGAATCCCTTATATATGGTTATATCCCTATTTTAGGGGTTGTTTGGCAACCTCTGAGTTATTAAGTGCAAAAACAATCATCGTCACTTTTTAAGGTTAGAGCATTCATGTTGGATTTATTACCCACATCCCTATATCCCTATGATAATAATTTTTAGTTTTTTGTAATTTTTTCTCTTGCTTGTACCCATAAAAATTTTATGAGAAAAAAAGATAGGGAATGAATAGTGAATCCCTTATATATGGTTATATCCCTATTTTAGGGGTTGTTTGGCAACCTCTGAGTTATTAAGTGCAAAAACAATCATCGTCACTTTTTAAGGTTAGAGCATTCATGTTGGATTTATTACCCACATCCCTATATCCCTATGATAATAATTTTTAGTTTTTTGTAATTTTTTCTCTTGCTTGTACCCATAAAAATTTTATGAGAAAAAAAGATAGGGAATGAATAGTGAATCCCTTATATATGGTTATATCCTTATTTTAGGGGTTGTTTGGCAACCTCTGAGTTATTAAGTGTTTAACTAGTAAGATGTCTGACTGAGTAAAAGACTCTGAGCGAGTAAGCGTGCTCAGCCAGTAAGTAATGTTTGGTTGGACATCTAAATGACTATACAAAATGACTATTTTACCCGGGTCTTGTATTAAATAACTAAGTACCAAATGGAATGACCAAGACAGTTGCTTAATACCTTCATAGGATAAGTTCGAATACAAGAACAATATATAGAACTTATCACCAAGATAGCCTTCATAGCATTCTCACCGACCACAGCCCACCCCACACTACATCTCACCGCCACTCAAACCCACCATTAACATCTGCCCCCTACAACCACAACCCACCACTGCAAATCATAACCCCCAAATTTCATTTTCCACAAACACCACCTTATCGATTCAATCTAAAAACCATCATCAAATATAAAAAAAATACAAAGAAGATGTGTACTAAAAACACACCATACATCAGGATTCAATCATTCGACGGCGGCGACGACGGCTTATGGATCTCCAACGACGCATCTGGCCGTGTGTACTAAAACCCCCACCTTTTCTGGCTTATTGATACGGCAGAACGACGACGGTGGCGACTTATAGATCTCCGACGGCGGTGGCGGCTTATGGGGTTTTAAGGTTTAATGAAATTATTGATTGAATTGGATGTTGTGTTTCTGGTATGCAAGAATTTATGAAGAAATGGTTGAGTAGAACCCTTGAATTTTCTCTCTTCATTCAGATTGTAAAGAGATATATATAGAGAGAGAGTTATGAGATGGATATATTGGGGGGAGGGTTATCTTTATTATTTTAGTATTTAGAGTAAAATGACCAAAATACCTTCATATGAGATCCTTTTGGTTAAATTTAGGGCCGGCAATTGGGTACCTGTTAAGACACGATTAGACATGTTTGACTGAAAAATACACCCTTTGACTTTTTTAATTTTTAAAATAATTATAATGTTAGGATCTATCATTTATTCATCTTTATACATAAAACATAAAACTGTTTTATAAACATGAGGTAGAAAGTGGTTAAACGAGTCGTAATCATGTTTGAAACTTATGTTGTGCGTGCAGTCAGAAACCTGTTAAACCTGTTAAGACACGATTTGCCAGCCTTAGTCAAATTTAACCATAAAACTAACTGAATTAGGGTTAAAGGAGATAACGTGTAAGAGTTTGCAAACATCGAGTACGTTTTTTGTACTTTTTGAAGATAAAGAACACACTTTGCAATCAAGTGTCAACATAAATAAATGACGATTTTGTAGTTTACTCTTTAATTAATTTGTATTTTTTAAATGTTTGTTTATAATTTTATACGATGTTATTCATAAAACGGTGTTATTATTAACTTGACATGTTTTACAAACACCTTTGACACCTTACTTATAACATCACATCCTCTTAATAGATTGATGTGCCACATTTACAAATCATTTACTCATAAAAGGCTAGTAATAAAGAAAAAATAACTTAGTTAATGCTTAACGGTATCAAAATCTTATAATTTTAAACTTTACTAAACTAACAAATGTGTTTGCCAAGGTCTAGTAACCATCTTGATAAAACTTTACTCCCGGCTGCGGCATACGGGGGTGGGAGTCCCAATGATGGATCGTTCCTACCGAGGCATGGTGCGGTCCTGAGGGCAACCCGGTTTTACCCAGCCGTTACCCCAGCGAGCCTCTCGTGTGGGGGCAGTATGGTTTCCGGGCGGAAGTCAGCTTGCGCAATGGCCGGGGCCCGATCGAACATCGCGTCCGTAAGAGCGGGGCTGACGGGGGAATGTCTTTGACATGACCCCGGAGACCAATTCGATCTTGTACAGAGAAAGTCTCCTTCCAAAAAAAATACTCATCACTTTTAGAGCAACTTTTTTCACTGTTTTCTTAAGATAGTATTTATTACCTACCATGATTAGAGAAACATGGTTGAAACAAATGTCAGATACATATAAGCCTCTAAACAAATCAAACGTTTCATGAACTTGTTCGGCGGAAAGTTCATTTATGTTCGTTTATTTAATAAACGAACGCACACGAACAAAAAATTTTGTTAATTAAATGAACAAACATGAATATATACACTTTGTGTTCGTTCATTTATGTTCGTGAACATTCGTCTATGTTCGTTTAAATAATATTAAATATAAAAATAGTTAGGTTTTCTAATTACTTATATAAACATAACTTAAATACATAAATAGTTATATTTATATGAATATTATGTTTTCTAACTACTTATATAAACATAACTAATTAGTGAGTTTTCTAGTTATAGAAATGAAATTTTAAAATTTTTCTTAGATCGTAATTGATTATTTACTTAATATTTATATAAAAAACTACTAAATTTTAGTATCTATGAATCCTAATTTAGATGTGTTTTCGGATGAACTGTAATATATTAGACTTGTTTGTTTGTGTTCACTAATGTTAAATTGTGTTTGTTTATATATGTACAATTACGTTCATTTGTGTTCGTTTATATTTGTTTAATAAATGTTAATATATGTTTGTTTATGTTTATTCAAATATGTTCAGTTAATTTTTTTTTTGTTTATGTTCATTTGTGTTCGTGAAGTATTCGTTTAGACTTTAAACGAACGAACATAAACAAACACGAACATGCCTGATTTCTTAATGAACGAACACGAACAAAAAAATGTGTTCGTTATATGTTCGTGTTCAGTAAAGTTAAATAAAAGAACACGAACATACCTGTGTTCGTGTTCATTCGGTTCGTTTACTGGCCTAGATACATACAAAAGGTATGGATATACAAGTCAAATAACGACAATTAAATATGAGCTCGAGTATATAAATAATGAAACGTTGATCATTCAGATAAAGTATTTTTACAGCTTTTGAAACTATATTTATTATTTGTAGAAGTTATTAAGATTCATATGATGAAACTTAAGTATATTTTAGATGGCATATAGCTTCAAAAAATCATAAAAGGTGTAAAGGCAAATGCACATGAAGGATTATATATGATATTCTATGAAGTAACTCCATGATATTAGGTTTAAGGGAACTAAACAAAACCTAAACTAGCAGAAAAATATTTCTAAAACTTTTGCTCTCATAAAATATACTGAATACTCGTTTTGAAGCAGAATGTGTTTACCATGGATATACTATAGTTTACTTCATAGTAAAAGTTTGAACAATAACGAGTATATAGTTTTAACTTATAAAAAATTCATTATCTTTGAAATTAATGTTTTAACAAATATAATTATTAGGGTATCTATCTATCTATACTTTCTATAAAAAGAGAAATCTGAGTGACATAAGAAAAGCTGATGTGTCAGTTGGAGAGGCTTTTTAACAAGGCTTTTCTTATGTCATTATTACATCATAAAGCCTAATATATAAATCACTTTAAAATTCAAAGTTGGCCCACATTCAAAATCCAAACGTCTGCTGAGGAAAAGTCTGCCCATATAAAGCCTAATATAAAATAACATTTAAACTTTTGTTTAGACATCTGCCCTCAACATTTTATAATCAAACATCAGTTCCCACTAAACATCTGTCGAGATTCAAAATTCTGGCTCCACATTCAAAATTCAAACCATATATTCTAATCCTATAAATAACGGTTAATAATCTGGCTCCACATTCAAATCTCTATCGCTCATATCTGTGAGCGTATCTCTCTCTCTCTCTCTCAAATGCATCTTTCTTGTGATTCAGCCGCTAATCTCCGATTACACTTCTTTGTTCGAATGTTTGTCGATTATGTTTACATGTTATCGTTTCAGTATCATTGTTCCAACATCGTCGTTTCAATGAAGCTTCCCATCACACATCAACCTTTCAATATCGATGGTGCAGTATCATTGTTGCAACATCGTGAAAAGTTGCATGTGCTACCTTCTTTGATGGGAGAGTTGCATTGTTCGATTTTCGTTAAATCGAAAGTCAGTTTTTCTTGCGTCAGGAAGATTTTCTCCTTTTATAGAAAGTATAGATTCGTGCAATATCGTGAAAAGTCAGATGTGCTACAACAGTTGAGAAGAGACCTTTGCATTTTAGGTTTGTTTCTTATTTTGATGAACTGTTGATAATGTTGAGAGTTTTTATTTACATTGACATTTAAGAATATGTTAAGATGCATGTTTATATTATTAAAACGAACTACTACATAGAAAAATACAAATTTAATGAAATATTTATAAAGTATTACACGCTAGAGTTAACACTTGCTAGGATTTCGTAGACTCTGGCCTTTCTCCATGTGATTTCATGCTCTCTTTTGAATTTCAGGTCAGTTAGCATGTTGCAGATTTTCTGATCCTGTTTTAGAAGTTGTGTCAGAAACTTTTCTGCATTCTTCTGGAACTCTGATGGAGGAGAGTGGAGAACTTCATCGAGCAATGCTATGCTGTTCCAGGTTTTGTTATAATTAGTGTCATTTATTATGTCGACTTTCCTGTTTAGTTCTTCGTCTGTTCTTTGTTCTTTGAGTGACCACATGGAGAACTGTGTTTTAACATTGCTGGTGTCTGACCAGTGGTAGAAGCTGAAGTTTGCCATGTAGATTTTTTGTTGGTTTTCTGATTTGGAACAATTTTTGACAGAAAGTGATTTGTAGGACAGTTTGTTGATGTTTTGAATCAAAAGTAATCATCGATCTTTTATAGAGTTTAAAAACGCGTCTACATGGTAAATGAAGAGGTTAATTGTAATTGTGATAATCTGCTTTTGTTCTTTGAACTTCGAAATTTTGTCCCTTGGGTTTCTTGATATTTAATTTTACAGTTTTCCCATAAAAGTTGGGGTTTGAAAAGGTTTTTGCATTAAAAGACTGCTGTTTTGAAATATACATTAATATGTTTATATTAAATGTACACGTTTTCACAATTACAAATTTCAGTATATAAAATCATAGTCACTTCACCTGTTTTTCAGAAAATCTTCCTACGAAGATATCATACTTTCAGGAAAGTCGAGTAATATAGTTTATTCAAATGGCGTCATTCACAAATGCAAAATCAGATGATTTAAAGCAGCGTTTTGTCAGGAAAATCGAGGAACAAGTGTATGAAGATAGGGCTACTCTTCAAAAGTTGAAGAGATGTTTTGATGGATTGCAAGTTGGCCTGTTTACTAGAGAGCAGGTTTCCAGAGATCTTATGCGGATGCCTTCAACCTCCGTTCGTGAGCTTTGTGTTGTCAGTAATATAGAGTGCGGTGATAGAGACGTGGAGTTCATGGCGATGCTGAAGGACATACATCGAGAGGTTCAACAATCGATGGAGTTGAAGCTAAAGTTTCTTAATTCTTGCTGTTATTGTTAGATTTTAACTTTAATGTTGTTCAGTATGTGATGTAATTATTGGAGTTTTAGTTTTAATGTCATGAATAAATGAATAAATTTTAATTTTATGAATCTATGTTGTGTTTTAGTTTTACTTATTTAGTGTTTGAGTAAGATTTAGATTATGTTGATGTTGAATTGTGTCTGAACATCTGTCTGGTAAGTCAACAGAGATTTAATGATGTCAAGGGTTGGTTTGATGGTGAACAGATTATGTTGATGTTGAATTGTGTTTGAACATCTGTTTGGTAAGTCAACAGAGGTTTAATAGTATCAAGGGTTGGTTTGATGGTGAACAGATGAGTGCAAAGATAAAACAAATGTTTAGAATTTGATCATTGATAGCAGTTTTTTTGAAGAATCTGTGCTCCTGCAAATTACAGAGAGTCAATATTTGGAGTTGTAAAAGGTCTGTTGTAGTTAAAGTTTGGCAAAAGAGAACATCTGCTGATGATGAAACAACTGTGTATTCTAACGACTATTGATTTACCACTGTTGACTAAAGTTTGACAAAAGAGAGCATCTGCTGATTAATAAATGTATGAAGATGCAAAGGTCTGCTATGGGTCAACAGATGTTAACGAACAACAGATGACATTCAATCTTAAAATGCTTAACAGAGGATTTGATACTAACAGTGGTTGGGCTAATGAAGAATAGGTATTATTATATAACGTCTGCTATAAGTATTATTATATAGTTTTGTTTATCAACAACAGTTTTTTGGAAGAATTTACGGTATATTTTTGTGTTATAAAAGGTGTGTTGTAGCTAAAGTCTGACAAAAGAGAGCATCTGCTGATGAATAAATGTATGAAGATGCAAAGGTTTGCTATGGGTCAACAGATGTTAACGAACAACAGATGATATTCAATCTTAAAATTCTTAACAGAGGATTTGATACTAACAGTGGTTGGGCTAATGATGAATAAGTATTATTATATAACGTCTGCTATAAGTATTATTATATAATTTTGTTTATCAACGACAGTTTTTTGGAAGAATTTACGGTATATTTTTGTGTTATAAAAGGTGTGTTGTAGCTAAAGTCTAACAAAAGAGAGCATCTGCTGATGAATAAATGTCTGAAGATGCAAAGGTCTGCTATGGGTCAACAGATGTTAACGAACAACAGATGATATTCAATCTTAAAATGCTTAACAGAGGATTTGATACTAACAGTGGTTGGGCTAATAACAGATGTTAGACTTACGACTGTTGAGTTACACCGATTGAAAAAAAAAACTGTTTTTGAAACTTATGCTTGCCTAAAAATACATCCACTGTTAAAGGCTACCGTCTGTTGTCATAATTTCTGTTTATCCTAATGATTGTTGATTTACTATACTGCTGACTGTCATCCATTATGACAACAGAGGTTCTGACGTGGACAAATGTTAGCTAAAAATAAAACAACTGCTGAAAGTTATCATCTGTTCTCATAACTTCTGTTTATCTAACGATTGTTTGACTCACACTGTTCCCAACGACCAACAGAGGTTTCCAAACAACTGTCATCGGTTGTCGCAAGAGAGGTTTTGACGTGGACAGATCTTAGCCATCAAATATTTGTAACTACTGCCACTTCAGCATTGACTTCTTCTCTCTATATAAAAGTTGTTTCATCCCTAAATCGAGGTTATACCACTGCAGTCTCGAATTCAAAATTCTCAAAAACAGTTTCCAACATATTAAAAACCCTCCAACTTAAACCCTGTTTCATCCCCAAATCACCTTCTTCTCCGATCATGTCTCTGAACATCAAAAACCCTCACAATTACCTACCCATCTTCGAGAAAACCAGCAAAAATACCAGTTATCACTCAATAATTGACCTTTTAACGTCATCGAAATACAAATAAATTCTTACTGCTGATGCTCCGATTCATACAGAAACACTCCAACAATTTTGGTTTAATGCTGAAATAGAGGCTGAAGATAATAATCCAGTTGCCATCACATCTAAGGTCGGGGAAAGTGTGGTACGGATTTCTCCCTTTACAATTTCCACTACATTTGCATTGGACAACTTGGGAGGTAAGAACAACTTTGAAAAACTTGAACTTCATACAGAGTTCATTGAAAGAGGGTATGATGCACAATTTGTAAGACCCTAGTTACTATTTAACGGTTTTACATGTAAATACCAACAATTTGATGTGTAGTTAAGACTACACATACTATAAAAATACGGGTTTATTAAAACTTTTACAAATCATAAGTTATTCAACACAACGTGATCGAATTCGTCGTTTAAAATTTACGGCGAGGCAATGTGCGGAAGCATGTATCTTTATCGTGTTCGGTTCTTCGTTGAGCTTGATCGTCTTTCGGCATCCAAAATGTACCTACATTTCATAAACATGAAATGCTTTAGTCATACGGGGATTAAAACATGTCTAAACGAGTATGGGAAACGAAACTGATTAAAATAATTTTTTATTACAGGGTCTACCGTAAATTACGGTGGCTACCGTAATTTACGGTAGCCCCTGAATGTTGAATTTTCCACCGTAACTCAGTGGGTGTATGGCGTAAATACTTTAAGGCTACCGTAAGTTACGGTAGCTACCGTAACTTACGGTGGCCTCTGCAGGATTTTTCCAAGTTTGCCGTTTGCTAAAACGAAAAACCCTCATAACTTTTAATCCGCTTGTCCGTTTGACCTACCGTTTCTTCCTACATGATTGTAATTTGATTCTCCACCTTATGGGGTTAAAATCCAACATTCGGTTTAACAAATTTTCAGACTTTTAAGTCTTCGGCTTATTACCCTTTTTACCAAATTTTGACCCGTTCGATTTTTATCAAACCAACATGTTTATTTGATCCTTAAACTCATGAAATTCATAATTTCCATATCTCCTATCATATTAATCTCAAATCACGGGTTTCTTACATAATAAAACCCGTTTACGCTCAAGTTCTTATTTTGACCCGTTAAGAGTATTTAAGCACCTTCTAGCTTAAAATCGCTTTCGATTGCTTCTAGCATTACGTTACTACATTTCTTATCATATAATTTTCCACCACAATTGTATTTATGGTGGGTTTACTATGGTAATCTATATAAACCGAGTTTTACCCCTCGACTCATTATTTTACGGCAAGGACTCAAATAGAGCCATTTGACTAACGTATCACATCTTTCAACTTCTATACTCGTCCTAAGTATTTATCTAATCAAAAAACTCGTTTCCACGCAACCCTTAAGGGTTTTTTGCTCAGTTTAACTTATAAGGGCGTTTTGGTCCATTTTGGCCCTTTATTACGATGAGAGATTTTTTTTTTGTAAACATGCTTGACCCATAAGCCCTCTTTTTAACTATGATTTTGTTTGAAAAGTCATTAGGCCTTTCAAACGTAATGACCATCGTTTGTAACATTCGGTTTACCTATTGAAGTAACCAAAAATCTATTCTAGACTCCGATTAACTCTCATTAAACCTTACGTTTAAATGAGAGTTATTCTATTATACGTACCTGGCTCGGACCATTATATTGACCCATTTAGATACCTTACCTCAATAGCCGCTAAGTAATAGCGATGTAAATATCCACTCGATAATTATTTCTGTGATCATACAACTCAACAAATCATTAGTCGATATCGTCAAAGAGTGATATTTTCACCTTTTGACCCGTTTGGTCTAAATGACTGATTATATTAGCGAGATGAAGCTTATTGCCATCTCGTCTACACGACTAGCTCCGGTTTACACCGCACGGTCGTTTTAATTATAAATCACCTCTTAACGCTTTTTGGCCTATTAAGGCTTACGAAATAAGTATCTTTCAAAACCAACAATTATTGTCAACGAGCGACCAAATTACAATTTTACTCTTATTGGTTATCATGATTTACCTTATGTGGTAACCTTTAAAAGTACATGTTTCATTCGTCATAATATGATCGAATTACCGATTTAACTCATTTTTAACCATCAATACGGTTTCTTATCCTATTTGGTTATCTTGTTCCGTACGACTACACGCCGGAACACCATATCTCAATTAGGCATTTGTCTTATTCGTAATCAATACGACAAAAGAACATTCTAAAGTATATGACTAGTGTAAGCTATACTTACCTGGCATCAAAGCCACGCTTTTCTTTTTGTACTTGATCTGTCTGACCCGCTTCCTCCACAAGCCTCCACCTAGCTCGTTAAGCGTCAAACTATCATCATAATTCGTAAGATGGTTAGTTTAGTCATTATCAATCATGACTATTCCCACCTTACATTTTTCGTATAAAAATTAGTATTCATCATATTGTGGGTCAGTTTGACTTTTTAAAAGTCAAATCGCCAATTAACACATATGATTGCACTATCAAGTTCACAAGTCTCAATTAGGCACATTATCAACACTTAGTGAGCATCATCTTTTGAGACGCCAAATTAACTAACATGTCATCCAATTCCTACCTCAAGTAATAATAAATCAATATGTAATTTCAGTTATTATAAGCATATACACACTTTGACCATCATAATCATGGCTTTAACTCTTATGTCAAGACCCATTTCTAGTCACTTATGAACTCTTAACAAAATCTCTAATTTGTTCAAGTAGTTCATTCATATGAGTTAGTATGATGTTTATAACACCAATAGAACATCAATTTCGTCAAATCATCCAAAACCCACTTAGCTCATGCTTGATTAGTTGACTAATCATTAGTTTATGGCACAATTCTACAAGTTCGCATCTAGGGTTTGTTCCTAGACTCATACTCACATCAATATCACTATAACATTCAACATTCATACAAGAATTTCATTCATGCATGTTTATCACAAATTCGAAATATCACCAAACATCAAAATTCAACATACCTTGTGATCTCCTAAGCTTGGTGATCACGATTTTATTAAAAGCCCCAATTTTCCGGCTCGATCTCTCTTTGATTTTGTTGAATTTTGAGTGTTTAGGGTTCTTGTAGAGAACCCCCTTCTCTTCTCCTGTGGACATCGACCAAACACACACATGTGTGTGTTTTTTGGTGTTTTTAAGTTTTAATTATAAACTTGTTTCCAATTTGCCCACTTTTAGTCCCTCAAGTTTTATTTCGATCAATTTAAGCTGTAATCCACTATTTATAACTTAATCACATATTATTTACTAGGTTAATTATTCCTAGTTAATTTAATGGGTTCGGGAAGTCATAACCCGTTGTATTTTATGTCTCGTTAACTCAGGCCTTTTATATACTTTGTCTTCTCAAAGTATTCATCCTTCTTAAAATCTTTTATTCACTTTTTATTTAAATATTAGGATTATTTATTTAAATCCTAATATTTAGCAGGTTACTTTTACCGCTAACGGTATTTTACCCACCTTTTAGTATTAACGGGGTTTGATCACCAAACCCGTTTTCGGGGTGTTACAAGTCTACCCCCCTTAAAGAGGTTTCGTCCTCGAAACCTTTTCTTACATAATTCATTGAGTTTAACTCAATGCATTTGTTCCGAGAATCTTTAAAACATTACTTATACTTTAACCAATTGTTAGTATTACCAGAAAAGTATGGTAATATCTTTTTGGTTACTAATCGTCTACGTATCTCATACGACATAGTGCAACTTGAAATAACGTAATCTCGTTATTTCCACTAGTTTAGTTAACTTAGCAATATCCATCGCCTTCATATACTATCGAATTCTTTATGAATCCGTTACTTTGACCCGTTTAAAGGTCTTTAGTGAAATCCTTCACTTTTAACAACAATTTCTTTTGTTTTCAAACTTATTTAAATGGCCTTAACAGGTCTCACTAACTAGACTTATTAGTCCAGTTACTTTTTACCGCTCGCTTGGTTATAACGTGATTCTACTTTACATTGCATTTCTTGACCGTGGTCGTGTCACATCATGTTTAATTTATATCAACCTTTCATCTTTGAAAATATCACTTTTCGAATATATCGTCTTGCGCCTATCAGTGTCAAGACTTGTATCTTTCATGTTTACTATTTGAATTCCAATCAGAATTTATATTTGTAAAAACGTTATTTCTTACTAAAACCGAAGTTTTAGTTTAGGATATTCTCTTTATCTTTTGTCAATTATCCGTACCAGGATATTGACAGTTGTCACACCCCGACCACGTAAAACATCAAATCGTGGCGGAAACGTCGGGGAGTGTTGTAACAGAATTATTGTTCCACAACCATGGTAATTAAAAGTTATGTTTTATTCATCAAACAAAGAGTTACATTGTCTTAAAATAACTGAAACGAAGAGTTCATCACATAATTAAACTAGTTCCATCTTTATTTTAAGTCTCTAAGGCACAGGTCCGCCCTAGTGTGTCACGAACATCCTAAGCAACAACTCCTGAAAACACATGTGAAAATAGGTACGTCAGCATAAAAATGCCTGTGAGATACATAGGTTTTATGAAAATAGGATTCATGACTTGAGTTTAAAGAAATGTTTAATAAAAGTTAGTCATGAACCTTGTAAATTGTTTTGTTAACCAAAGTCTTGTGAAAAATATATTGTTTGTGTAAAATGTATAAGTCCAAATTGAATGATCTAAATAACGCTACGACATGTAGTACAATACAAGCACTTATATATAGGAAGTACCAGCGGCGTATCCACCATGCTTGTATCATACTACACACATCTCGTTACTTAAGTCACTTTAACAAACCACCAGTGTATAAAGTCCATGTTTAAACCAATTGTCAAAAAGTCCTTGTATAAACCATGTCAAATGTTAAAAGTCCAAATGTAGTCAAGTAATGTGTAATAAATGTTATGTATCATAAGTAAAGTGGAGTCACATAAACCAAATGTAAAAATGTACAAAACAAAGTAATTCGAATATATCAAAAAATTATGTTTTGCAAAGTAAATGCATGTTTTACTGATACAAACACTTATGTGGTAAGTTAACGCATACATTCAAGCCTTGAGACAGCAGGATAACCTTAGAGTAAAGATTACCAAAGTAAAATGTTTTCGGATTCAGTCATTCTTTACACCCAAATAAACCTAGGATGTTAGGAACGGGATTTGTCAAGTCCTATGGTACCATTACTTACTACCGAGCGGCGTAGCT
>JARYGA010037213.1:0-13754 GCA_030545235.1 Helianthus tuberosus
TTGGCAAAGGTTGAGGAGGGTGGAAGCTGTGTTTTACCTCTTCGGTTGCCAAGATCTCTTGCAGAGTCTTGGTTAAGGCTGTAAAGTTTATGGTTTTTTCTCGGCTTGGAGGGTTCCGGCCTTCAAGCCTTCAGGAATCCGAACCTTTGAACCATTTGTCATAAGAGCCATACTGGAAGCTCCAGTTAAGAGTTCTCTCTCTTTTTTCTTTGATGTCTTCAGCTTATTCTCCTCGAATGTAGGCTTCAGCCCTTTCGAGTGTTTCTTCAAGGGTTTTGGGCAGGCATTTATTGAAGTCTCTTGTGAGATATTTGGAATTTATAGCATTCATGAACCCTGTAACCCTAATCTTTTCATTGGCGTAAGTTAAACCTTCCTTCTGGTACCTTTCGGTGAAGTCTCTGAGACTTTCATCGTCATGTTGTTATGGGAAACCTTTGCTAAAATCGTCAAAGGTCTGAATGCTTTGTCCAGGAAGGTCATTAAACCATATGCGTGGAGACCCTTCAAGGGTTCGTATGAACATGAGACAACATCCGGGGTTGGGCCATTTTTCAATTCTTGTTGCCCCGACGAAGATTTGGAGGTGGTTTTCGGCACCGTAATAGTATCTTTATCTGGGTTTGAAACTCGTACTCAACAATTTGTTTGGGAGAAGCAAGACAAGTTGTTGGGCTTGTAAGGTTTTGAGAGGTATTTTACTACCCTTGAAGCTGGGTTACCGCTTGAGGTACCCTGGTGAGTGGTTGACACTTGGTTGATGAAATTAAGGTTAAAGCCTTGAAGGCTTTCTGTGTCATCAACCAACTTTCATGTGCTGCAAAGGAAATTGTTCCATCATTTGTGTCATCAGCTAGGGCATAAGGTTAAATCCTTAAAGGCTTTCTGATGGTACTAATAAAAGATGCCATTATCTGTGTCATAAGGTTAAAGCCTTAAAGGCTTACTGTATAAGGCATTCCCATGGATGTGCTCATGACCGCACCTCGAGCCAAAGGCGGGGTGACCATGGCTTGTTTTCACGAAGTAGCAATGGGAGGGGGAACACTTGAAGCTGGTGACTGCCATAATTGATCAGGAGTGATTTTATGCCCCATAGGTGCACTGGTTATAACGGGTTGGGAGGTAAATAAGGGAAAAACGGTTGGACTTGGCCTCCCCAAAAGCTAAAGGGCTTGAGTGGTTGGTCTGTCACACTAGGACCAGCTTCAAGGTAAGATGTGGCTGAACGTGAGCTGCTAAAAGGAAGAGATGGAGGGCCATGTGATAATGAGGGTTCAGACTCCTCATAATTTAGTCTTATTCTCACCCTTTTTTCCCTTTCTAAGCTCACATGCTAGTTGAGAAGAAATCTCAGTTGTAAGAAATTTCTAGCTAGTCACTCGGGTGTTAGATCTATGCGTTCCGGTGTATGCATTACATCGATTTGAGAAGATGCAACCCCTGATTGGGATGGGGTTGGTGTATGAAAAGAGGTGAACTCCGGGAAAAAGTTCCCGTTGGAGTACTTCCTGGAGTAGAGAGAAATGTAGATTTGACCGGTGAGATCCGACCAGAATTTGGTGTTAAATCGGTGTTGTTAGGCACTTGATTTACCTGACCGAGAGACTCGCTTTCAGACATGATGTAAAGAGAAAATGGAGCTACACAACTGGTCTTTAAGATAAAGTAAGCGGCGTAGCCCCACGGTGGGCGCCAACTTGTTGATGCAACAAATACAAGACCAAGGCCTGTAGCGATATCTCCGGGGTAAAAGGGTTCAAGGTTTCGATTAGCCTGACGCAGGTCGTGGGGTCCCCCCACGTTTGTAGCACGTGGAGGCGGATCACTTTGTTATTATTCACTTTGAATTCTGGATTGAAGGGTCCAGCCCAGAATGTCTATGTTAAGTGAGATAATATTGTAGTGAGCCGAGAATAGAACAAGCATGGAGCAAGTTCTAGAGAGGAGAAGTAAGATCATAGATCAAGGGTGATCTGAGTTGATCTGGAATGGCTGGAATGAATGGCAAGGGGCTGTTATTTATAGGGAAAGAATCTTCTATAAGAGGAAGCCTTTGACCAGTGATCCTTGGCTACAGTGAGGGACTTGCCCATTTGAGGGTTGAAGGGTTTAGACCTGTGGGTAAAAGGGGGTTCTCTGTGCACATACTCTCTTTTACGGTTGTGAGAGTGTTGGACACGCAGAGGGTGATGTGACAAGGCTCTAACTTGTCTTTTTACTGTTCATGACCGTTGGACTATTTCCGAACCTTTTAACCTTTCAACCTTTTAAGCTGTAGTGTTTCTAATCAGGTTATTAAGGTTTGAGCTACCCCCGTCATCATACACGTTTTTGAAATTTATCCTACACAACTCGTAATTCATCCTACACACCTCATACTTTATCCTACACTTTAACTTAATTTTTTTCTTCTTTGAAAAAATATTTTTTTTTTGAAAATAAGTTACAATTTTAATTTAGTTAGCTATTAAAAAGGAAGACTAACAATTAATGATCTATCTAGTTTTACCAATATACCCTTACACCTATATTAAAGACAAAAATTAAATGAAGTAAAAAGAATCATTCTTATTGGTTTAAGATTGTTCTTTTTTATTCTTACAAAAAATTTCTTCTCATTTGAACCCTCTACTATATATATATATATATATGTATAGGGTAGGGTAGGGTTCCAGCGTGAACAACCTCCCAAGAGTGAACTGCGTGAACAGATCTGGACCCTTGATTTCCTTTTTAGTTGTTAAGGGTAGGATTGTAATTATATAAAAAATTAGATTTAAATCATTATTTTAATAATTGAATTAAGTTACATATTTCCTAATTTAAATTCATTATCCACATTATGTTTTATTTATTAATAAGATAATTATCAAAACAAACAACAAATCACCATATTTCAATTTTAATTTTTATTTCAGATTCATCACCAGATTTCGAATTTTGATTTTTAAGATCCACGTAACCTTCATATTTCAACGGTATACACATGTGTACTTGGATATAAATAGAACAGTACACATGTGTACTCAGCATCGTACATATGTGTAATTAGCTACATAATACATACATAGAAACAATACCTGTAAAACTATTTTATATTTAACAAATTACAAGTTCCATAATGTTTTCCAAACCAAACAAAAAAACATATAATTACAAGTTCCAGTTTCGTAAAAACAATAAACCCAACATAATCGAAAAAACAAAAACACATAATCTTTTACAACTATTCGCCACGTTGTATGCTGAATCATCCTTATCGACCAAGCAAAGAAACATATGTGAATCATCCTTATCGACCTCATACGTGAATCATCCTTTCCGACCTTCCATCTCCACTTTTCTCGTTACCGACATCTCCTATAATAGAACAAAAAAAAACTCAGCAACTAATACTTTGCATAATTCACAAGTGTACATTAACAACTTTACACATTCAATACACAAAAAATTCTGAGATATCACAAAAACAAATGCTATACACATTTGTACATCACATAAAAAAAACAGAGGAAAATCAGAATACACATGTGTAATTCGAATTAAAAACAGAGCAAAATGAAAAAATTGGACAAAAAACTCAGCAGCTAATAATTTGCAATATTCACAAGTGTACATCAACAACTTTACACATTCAATACACAAAAAACAAACATTATACACATGTGTACATCGCTTTAAAAACAGAGCAAAATCCGAATACACATGTGTACATCGCATTAAAAACAGAGCAAAAACAGAATACACATGTGTACATCGCATCAACTTCAATCTAAACATCTCTACAACATAAAAGAACTAGAATAACTTATCAAACTGACATTCAAGTTGGAAAACATTATACACCTTATTTAACTAGCAAATTAACTCCAAATTATACAACCTATGTAGCTAGTGGCAAACAAGCATGTATCCAAATTACCATACTTTATGTTCAACAGAAACAATCATACACCTTATTTAACTAGCAAATTAACTCCAAATTATACCAAACTCAAAACAAAAACAGCAAATTACGGAAATTACCCGGTCCTTCGGCCGCCACTTCGAAACCTGCCCACTTTCAGCAGGACCAGAAGGTGTACAAGCCTCAAACCCATCATGTCTCAACTCCGACCATTCTGCGGAAAATACGCCATACTAGTAGCCGGCATCCCAATCCCCACCACATTTCCATTTCCCATTCCATAACCAGTAGTACTAGCAACCGCCTCAGCATCCTCCCTATCCGTATTCATGACTCTCCACCACCGAATCCGACGAAGAACCCCTATCCATATCCCCATCCCTATCCCTATTACCATCCAAAACCACATCTTGAACTACAACAACAGCAGGATTTTACATCCAACCGATGCGAATTTGAATTCGAATACCGATCCACATGATTCGACACCACCGCCACCATAGATTGCGACTGGGAAAACCTAGACTACAATCAAGATCTAAATTCGCTACAGAGCATCAAAATACACAAATTAAACAATAGAAATCAACGATTACAATCAAGATCTAAAATATGTTGAATGAAATTGATAATAATAAGAGGAGATTAGAAGAGTTTACCTACAAAACGATCCGTTTTTTCTTCGATTCGGATCTGAAAAACGATCCGTTTTTTCTTTGATTCGGATCTGAAAAGCACCGTTGAAGCCTGATTTCATCGTCTACTTCATCATCGGCGGCACTCTGTTTCATCATTGAGATGGAGAGACAAGAAGAACATAAAGCAACCATTACAGATACTGAATTAATTAATTTCATAACAGAAATGAATATAAAGTTGAAAATCACCTGGTTCGCTGAGCAATCGTTGCGTCTCCTGGATCAAACACGAAAGCCAAAACCCTAAGTTAGGGTTTTCGGATACAGATGAATGATAACCGGAAAAGAGGAGCGTAAATGAGAAAGAGATTAACGATGATACCTTGATGATTCTTCGAGTAGGTTGCTGTTCGCCATGGATGGAAGCTTAGAATTCACTCTACGGGGATTTTAGAGAGAGAAAGAGAAGAAAGTTTGGGGATGAATTCGATTGTATTTATTTATTTATTTATTTATGGGGTTATGCAATCAATTTAATATGAAAAATTACACAAATACCCTTATTCCCTTAATTAAATAGTAACAAATAACAAATAATTACCATCTTGCCATTCACTAAAAATCTCAAGATCATAAAATCAAGGGCCCAGATCAGTTCACGCAGTTCACGCTTGGGATTTTGTTCTCGTTTGAACCTAATCCTATGTGTATATATATATATATATAGGGAGGAGCTCATGCGAGAACCACCTTTATTGTGAGAACCGCGAGAACCAATGTGAACACAACCTAAAATAGCTAAAAAAAACCTAAACCCCCACCCCCCCCCCAAAAAAACCTAAACCCCCCACCCCCCCCCCCACCAAAAAAAACCTAAACCCCCCCCCCCAAGCTAAATGCTAAAACTAAAATCTAAAAAAACCTAACCCCCCCCCCCCCCCAAAAAAAAAAAAACCTAAACCCCCCCTCCCAAAAACCTAAACCCCCCCCCCCCACCCCCAAGCTAAATGCTAAAAACTAACCCAAAAACCTAAAAAAATCTAAAAAAATCTAAATTTTTTTTTTAATTTTTTATGTTAAAATCGCTACTTTTAGAAGCCAAAATTTTTTTTTTTTTTTTTTAATTTTTTTGGCTTCGAAAAGTAGCGATTTTTTATAAAAAATATTAAAAATTCAAAAAAAAAAATTTGTGTGATTTTAGCTATTTTTAGCCATTTTTGGTTGTGTTCACATTGGTTCTCGCGGTTCTCGCAATAAGAGGTGGTTCTCGCATGATCTTCTCCCTATATATATATGTATGTATATATAGGGAGCCGCTAAAATAGAAACCACCCAGTTGTAAGAATCGCGAGAACCCCTCTCCACCAATCAGAATATGGGGTATTTTGGTCATTTACCCCAAATGGTCTAATCTATTGTCTACTTTAAGTCTTCCAACTCTCTCTCTATCACTTCAATTAATAAAAGACCCTTCTCTCCTCTCTCTTCAAAATACACAGACATTCAACCCCAAAACCCTAACCCACCACCATATTCATCTCATCTGATCCTCCTTCCTACTAATCTGCAGCCGCACATCATCCGACACCATCGATCTCAACTCATGGCGGAGCCACGACGGCTTGTGGCAGGTCACCCACTGCCGGTGTGTGGTGGCGGTGACCGATGGGTGAAGGGGTGGTTGTTATGGTGGGTTAGGGGTGGGTGAAGGTGAGGACATGAACATCGACGGCTGTCATCGACGTCAATGACTTTTGCGGTCAACGACTTTGCGGTCAACGAGGCTGTCATCGACGGCGAGGACATGAACATCGGTCTCCGGCGACCCCCAGCGACGAGAAAACATTTTGCTATGAAATGGGGGGATTGAGGAAGAAAGGTGCTAGAGTCACCAACTGTTGATTTGTTAAATGGGTGATGGAAATGGTGCTAGAGTCACCCTTTTTTTCTTGTGTATGTTCTTCATTTTTCTTGGTTTCTAATTTTATCTCCATTTTTCTTGGTTTATGTTGATTCTGTTGATAGTTTAGGGAATCAACTGTGTGTTGATATTGAAACTTTTTGAAGTGTGGTTTTGTTGCAGGTGGGGTTATGGGGTTTCTGGGAAAGTGTGCTTTTTTGTATTCGATGATAAGTTTCAATCTATTTTGGGGGGTTGATTTGTGTTCTTGGATTGGGGCGGTGATGATGCAAAAAAAAAAAAACACATATTTTGATGACGGTGGCGCGACAAGGATGGTGGAGGGTAGGTTTTTGAACGTGCAACCCCACTTTACAGCCTCTGATTATCGGAAAATCTGAGGCAAACCCCTTTTTTTTCAAGAATCCACTCATTTTTTTATTTTTATTTGTTGGTTTTTTATATTTTTTTCCCCAGTCGATGATGATAACAATCTATCTGAGACACCTATCGAGTTGCGATTTTTGGGTGCGTTCGTTTTGCGTAAAAAAGTTTTTGTAAAAAAAAGTTAAAACCGTAAACTTTTTAAGGTAAAACGTAAAGTTTTTAACGTAAAACGTAAAATGTTTAACGTAAAAAGTAAAACGTAAAACGTAAACCTAAAACGTAAAAATGTAAAAACATAAAACGTAAAAACGTAAAATGTAAAAAGTTTAACGTAAAACGCAAAACGTAAAAAGTTTAACGTAAAACGCAAAACGTAAAAAGTTTAACGTAAAACGCAAAAAGTTTAACGTAAAACGTAAAAAGTTTAACGTAAAACGTAAAAAGTTTAAAAAAACTGTTAAAAAATCTGAATTTAAATGCTTTTAATAAAATAATTCTGTTTAAAAAATAAAAACTAACATAATAATACAAAAAAGGTAACAAAAAACAATAAAGACAAAAAGACAAAAATGAGTAAATTTACTAAACTAACCTTTTAGATTAAAATATTAAAAAATAATAAGACAAAAAATACTTAATATTATTTTTAACTACTTTTAATCTTGTCCATCCATCTTGAGGATCCAATGGTTGAAAAGTGATTCTCTCGGTTCTTACAACTGGGGGTGGTTTTCATTTTTGCGGCCCTATATATATATAGAGAGAGAGAGAGAGAGGATCATGAGAAAACTACATATAAATGAGAAAACTAGAAAACTAACTAAAAAAAAGCTAAAAAACATACCAATTTTTTTTTACAATTTTTTAACAAAAAATCGCTAGTTTTTATACATAAAAAAAATTTCAAAAAAAAAAAAAAATTTTTTGTTGTATTGCACATGTGCAATATATGTGATTATATGTGTACTACACATGTGCACTATATCCGTAATAGTGCACATGTGCAATACAACAAAAAAATAAATTTATTTTTTTTTTTTGAAATTTTTTTTCCAGGTATAAAAACCTCCGATTTTTTTTTATATAAATTAAAAAAAAATTGGTATGTTTTTTAGGCTTTTTTAGTTAGTTTTTTTGTTTTCTCATTTAAATTAGTTTTCTCATGATCCATCCCATATATATATATATATAGGGGACTGCTAAAATGAGAACCACCTCCAGTTGTAAGAACCGTGAGAACTTTTTGATCCGGGGCGAGTTGGACCAAATTTTTTTTATAAACGCAGATGCTTGTATTATAAACACATTTGTAAAAAAAATTCAAAAAAAAAATGTCGTGTGTGTAGTTTTGAACATCACAAGTTTTTGTTTACGGGTACCGTAAATTTTAAATAAAATTTACGGGTCCCGTAAACGCAAACTTTGGGTGCTCAAAACTACACACCCGACATTTTTTTTTTTTTGAATTTTTTTTACAAATGTGTTTATAATACATGCATCTACGTTTATGAAAAAAAATTTGGTCCACCTCGCCCCGTACGGTGTAGTTCTCACGGTTCTTACAACTGGAGGTGGTTCTCATTTTAGCGGTCCCCTATATATATATATATATAGGGTCGGATTCATTTCAAAACTGTAAATAATTGCATAATTTTCAGAACTCCTAATGAATAATCATTTGATAAATATATTTTTATATTTAAGACACTTTTTTCATTTATTATATGTATTTTTATGATTACATACATGTTAAGAATAGTTTACGTATGTGTAATAGTTAAATTATATATATGTGTAATAACTAGGGATGCAAACGAGCCGAGCGGCTTGAGAAAAAGCTCAAAACGAGCCGAGCCTTATCGAGCTCGAGCCGAGCTTGATTCTAAAATAAAGTTCGTTTGTTTATCGATCCCGATCTCGAGCCTCACATGTGAAGTTCGTTAGGCTCGTCAAGCCTTATCGAGCCTTAGTGTAAACGAGCCGAGTCGAGCCGAGCTTATTTAAACTTGTTTACAAGCCGATCTCGAACATAAAAATAAGCTTATTTAGTAAATGAGCCCGAGCCCGAGCTTCAATTATCGCGCTTGCAAGCCTAAAAGGTCTATTATTTATTTTATTTTTATTTAATATATTAATTTGTAGATAATAAACAAGCCGAGCCCGAGCCGAGCTCGAGGTTGAGAAAATACCAACGAGCCAAGCTCCAGCTTTGAAAACAAAGCTCGAATCGAGCCGAGCTCGAGCCCGAGCTCTCATAAGTTAATCGACCTCGGGCTCGGTTCGACTCGCTTGCACCCCTTGTAATAACTTATTACATATATGTAAAAATGCTAGTTTACATATATGTAATCATAAAATTATATAAAAAAAGATAAAATTACTCTTAAGATATTTGTAATGATAAAGTTATCCTAAATATAAAAATATATAAATAAAAAGATGGTTTGTTAGGAGTTTGAAAATATTTAGGGTTTTGAAATGATTCTCACCATTTAGATATGAATATGTAATCTCTAAAATTGTATTTTGGATGTCTTATATATATACACATACTATGAAGAGATTCTAATTGTTAAGTATTTGAAATGTGGATTATTGGATAAATAAATGTGTATCGAAATAAATTTCATAAAAGTAGAAGTGATAACTATGAATTAAGGAAAAAAGAATAAGTAAATTTATAATGATGTCTTAAAGGGGGTTTTCTAGTCGTAAGTGGTGTACTTTATAGACACTTATAGAGAGCAAATGTGATATATTTATTTTAAAAATATATAAATTCCTGATTAAATAAAAATAAATTTTGATGAATATTACGAAAAAATATTTAATCAGTTTTTTTTTATTTTTTTTTATTTTTTATAATCAAAGTCTATTGTTGATTCCTTATGCAATGTATGGTAATCCACATATTCTCTTGTAGTTGAATATTCATTTACTAGAGTATAGATGTGTGTGATACATGGGGTTGTATAAGAGAAATGATAAGTTATATGATATGTATAATGATACATGGGGTTGTATAATAGAAATGATATAGTTATATGATATGTATAAACTTAATATAACTAACATATTTTTATTACCATATGACAAATCACAAAACTAATTTGAATTTTTCACAAAACCCATCTTATATTAATAAATAACACTAAAATACTATTATACCTCGTGTGTTAAACGGGTGTGTATATACACACACACACGTGGGATCATTTGAGAAGAAAAATTAATTGGGAAGAAAAAAAAACAAAGAGTAGAATTGTAAAATATTAAATATCATTTATTTTTATCTTTGACTAATTAATTAGACATAAAGATCATCATCCTCCATACTAATTTTTTGACTACACACATCGAAATTTATCATACACATATCAAAATTTATCCTACTTTTATTCTATATGGCTTGTAATTTATTCTACACTAAATTAATATTATTTTGAAAAATATATAATTTTTAAAAATAAGTTACAAATTTTATGTAGTTAGTTATTAAAGAGGAAAACTACAAATTAATAATCTACATAAGTTTACCAATATACCCTCACAATAACATGAAATACAAATATTAAATGAAGCAAAATTAGCATTCGTATTAGTTAAAATTTCTTCTTTTTTCTTCTTATAAAAAATTTCTTCTTATTTGAACTCTTTATTTTATATATATATAGGGCATGGATGTATAGAAAACTTATTTGTACTAAGAAAACCTAGGAAACCCAATCTATGACCATTGATCAAGATCATCCAATGGCTCATAAAATTTGAAGCCTTTTTGAATTAAATTAAATAGAGTGATAAAGTCAATAAAGGTACTTCAATGACATATGGGTAAAATCAATCATAATTGTAGTACATTATATATATTATAATATTATGTGATTTGACATGCATTAAAGGAGGGGCACGAATATCTATAAGAACTAATCAAATACCCCAACCTCATTTCAAACATTTCAAAATACTCAACCCAAATTCATCTCTTTCTCTCTCAAACAATCGATCTTCCCAAAACCCACCGGAGAAGAAAAGGGGCACCAGAGAAGATGATCTGACCGGAGAAGATAAGGGGCACCGGAAAAAGGTGTTTTGACCGGAGAAGATGATCTGACCGGAGAAGATGATCTGACCGGAGAAGAAAAGGGGCACCGGAGAAGATGATCTGACCGGTAAAAGTTGCCGGAAATGGAAGAAAGCAAGAACTAAGTGCAGAAGCAAGTAAGTTTGGTTCGATTTTTTATCAGTAGGTGTTTTGATCGGTGATGATTTTTTCTTTTCTCCGATCGGTAGGTGTTTTGATCGGATAAATGTTGGGTTTTCTGTTTTTTCCGATCGGTAGGTGTTTTGGTCCGATCGGTGTGTGATTTGATCGGTGGTGATTTTTGTTTTGAATGAGACTAGAAAGTGTTAATGTTGGTTTTTATGTTTTTTTTTTCCAATCGGTAGGTGTTTTTTGGTTCGATCGATAGTGATTTTTGTTTTGAATGCGACTAGGAAGTGTTAGTTATTTTGAGTAGAAACAGTCTCGGGTTATTTATTATTATTTTTTTTTTGATTGCCAACTTGCCAACTGCACATTAAAACTATTGATTTGTAACATGTGTTAAACCCGTCTTGTTTACTGTCAAAAACATGTGTTAAACATATCTTATATTTTTTATCAAAAACATATTAGGTAACATGTGTTAGACCTGCCTTGTTTTCTGTCAAAAACAAATTAGGTAAACCTCTGATATTAGGGTACAAGTCTAAGGGCTCAAAAGCATATAAATATATTAGCGTAACATGTGTTAAACCTGTCTGATATTAGGGTACAAGTCAACGGACTAAAAAGCATATAAACATATTAGCGTAACATATGTTAAACCTTCTTATTAGGGTACCATGTGTTAAACCTCCCTGATTAGGTAAACATATTAGTGTAACATGTGTTAAACCTGTCTCATTTTTATCAAATGATGTAAACGTGTGTTAAACCTGTCTTATTACCATGTGTTAAACCTCTCCTATTAGGTAAACATGTTAGTGTAACATGTGTTACACCTGTCTTATTTTTATCAAATTATGTAACATGTGTTAAACCTGTATTATTTTTATCAGATTAGTTAACATGTGTTAAGCTCTCATATTTTTTCCAAGTTATGTAACAAGTGTTAAACTTGTCTTATTTTTATAAAAATAGGTAACATATGTTAAACCTGACTTTATTTTATCAAAAACATATTAGGTAACCTGTTTTATTTTAATGAAATTAAGTAACATGTGTTAAACCTGTTTTATTTACAGCAACAAAGAGAGTAACAAGATCGCAAACTGGTAAGATACCGAAAAAGCGAAAGAAAGTAGACGAAGAAACGGACGATGAATGGGATGAAGAAAGAGAAGAAGCTGAAAGGGGAGGTCGTGCGTAGGAAAGTTGCAGACGAAGTATGCCACTCATATTATGTTGTCGCCCTCTAACACTTTGAACGTCACTCATATCCTGTTGTCGCCCTTTAACAAATGGGAGCAGGAAAATGAAGGAGGTGAGAAAGTTGCGGACGAAGTATGCCACTCATAATATTCTGTTGTCGCCCTCTAACACTTTGAAAGGCAAGATAGAAGCTGCCTCATTTATGGGAGGGCGCTGAGTGTGGTAGTGTTGTCTTTTCTACAGTTTTTGTGGGAACATCTATGGTGGTTTTTGTAGTTATCTTGGGTACCACAACTTTTGTTTATAACAAGTCAACTGGCTAGTGATATATGCGTGGTGGTTTTTGTAACTATCGTAGTCACCATGAATTTTGTTTATTTTAAATTATGGCCATAACCCAAAATACAATATGACCATTCTGGTCTTCTCTGTAATATGTTGGTGTCTGGATGTTAAATAGTTATGGTGGGAAATGTATTTGGTTACCAGTTATCAGTTACATGTGTTATTAGTTAACATGTTTTATTCATTACCAATTGTAAGAAAAGTAGTAGACGAGCATTGGGTGGTCAACATATTGTTTCAATTGTAACCTTTGATACTAATTAACAAGTGTAACATGTGTTACACAGGATGAAGTAGAAAACAAGGTACATATTAATGTTACTTGGAAACAATAAGCAATTGTAACATGTGTTACACATCTTACGTAAGTAAATGCAGTACATGGTGGAACATGTAAGTAACATGTGTTACATACGATGTAGTGAATAAAAACAAGGCACATATATAGTGAATAACATACATATACATGTAACATGAGTAACATGTGTTACATACGATGTAGTGAATAACATACGTATACATGTAACATGAGTATATGCACCACAAAGGCATACGCATGTTACATGTGTGTATGAAACACACTTGGTATATATAAAACACATGTAAGTATCTATAGAAAACCCACTTTTATTTAGAAAACTTGGGAAACTCTAACCTCCCGAATTTAAAAATAAAAATAAAAATATATAGATGTTATATACATGTTTTTAAGGGTTTTGGGCAAAAAAAATCAAAAAAGCGCCGAGTGGATATTTAAAAAAAAAATAAACAAGTTTTGGTGTAACACGTGTTACAAATATGTAAGATGAATGTAACACGTGTTACACCAAAACTTGTTTATTTTTTTTTTTAAATATATACTCGGCGCTTTTTTGATTTTTTTGCCCAAAACCCTTAAAAACATGTATATAATATGTATAAATTTAAAAAAAAAAAAAAAAACATCGGGAGCTTTGAGTTTCCCGGGTTTTCTAAATTAAAGTGGGTTTTCTATATATCCTTCCCCTATAAAACACTTAGTATATGTAACATGTATACATCCAAACATGCTAGTACATGTGATTTGTAACACACGTTACAAAAGTAAATGCAACACATGTGTTACACCCATATTCGTACATGGCAAAAGTCGCAGCGGAAATTCGTACCATAAAATTT